>JBBPBX010037001.1:0-12089 GCA_038048925.1 Garcialebias charrua | reverse complement strand
ATCATTATAAACAGCAGCACGAACATGAGCAGATGGTCACAGATGAACGCAGCAACAAGAAACAGATGGTCACAGATGAACGCAGCAACAAGAAACAGATCAGTACAGTATCAGTATGATGTGACATTTTGCAGTGTTTATTCTTATTATTTATTTATTCATGAGTCTGACAGCCTCAGGGTAGAAGCTGTTTCTCAGTCTAGTGGTTCTACATTTGATGCTCCTCAACCTCCGTCCCGAGGGGAGTGGTGCAAAGAGTGAGTGTGCTGGGTGAGTGAGGTCTTTCATGATGCAGGTGGCTCTTTTTCTGCATCTGGAGGTGTAAATGTCTGTGATGGTGGGGAGACTGACTCCCACAGACTTCTGTGCAGCCTTCACCACTCTCTGCAGAGCTTTTCTCTCTGCAACTGTGCAGCCTCCATGCCACACGTTGATGCTGGAGCACAGGACGCTCTCCACTGCACACCTGTAGAACGAGGTGAGGACTGGGCTTCTCAGACCGGCTCGTCTCAGCCGTCTGAGGAAGTAGAGTCTCTGATGACCTTTCTTGATCAGGCTGGTGGTGTTATTGCTCCAGCTGAGGTTATCATTCAAGTGTACACCCAGGTATTTGTAGCTGGAGACCACCTCCACCGCAGATCCACCTATATACAGTGGGGTGTGGGTGTGTTTGTTCCTTCTGAAGTCCACAATCATCTCCTTCGTCTTCTTCACATTCATGTGAAGGTTGTTCTCTTTGCACCAGCTCTCCAGATGTTCCACCTCCTGTCTGTAGCTGGATTCATCATTATCTGTGATGCATCCCACCACAGCTGTATCATCTGCAAACTTAACAATATGACAGCCTGGATGTGTGGCTATACAATCATATGTGAGCAGAGTGAACAGAAGAGGGCTCAGCACACATCCCTGAGGAGAGCCAGTGCTGAGGGTGATGGTGGAGGAGGAGAAGTTGTGGATCTTCACGGACTGTGGTCTGTCTGTTAAGAAGTCTAAGACCCAGTTACAAATAGAGGGGCTTAGTCCAAGTGTGGATAGTTTGTCTATCAGAGTTTGGGGGATCATGGTGTTGAAGGCAGATGTGAAGTCCACAAAGAGCAGACGCACGTATGAGTCCTTCTGATCCAGGTGGGTGAGAGCAGTGTGGACCACGGAGGAGATGGCGTCCTCTGTTGATCGGTTCTCACGATATGCATATTGATGAGGGTCCTCGTTGATGTTGACGGCTGTCTTGATGTGGGACATGACCAGTTTCTCAAAACATTTAGCGACTATCGGGGTGAGAGCCACCGGTCTGTAGTCATTCAGACCAGTCACTGTGGAGCTTTTTGGGACTGGGATGATGGTGGCGGTCTTCAGGCAGGTGGGAACTGACTCCAGTGCAAGTGAGGTGGTGAAGATGTCAGCCAGCACCTCACAGAGCTGGTCCGCACATTCCTTCAGAACTTTCCCTGGGATGTTGTCTGGACCCGTAGCTTTATGAGGGTTGATCCTTCTGAGACTGCCTCTCACTTCTGCTGCGGTCACTTTGAGGTGCTCCTCGTCTGGTGATGAGGTGAGTCTGGTGCTAGTTGGTCTGTTTGGATCATCAAAACGTGCATAAAACTTATTGAGGGCATCAGGCAGGGATGGGTCCCTGGGGCATTGTTTGCTTTTGCCCTTGTAGTCTGTTAAGCATTTGATGCCCTGCCACATGCTCCTTGGATCATGTGAGGTGAACTGTCCCTCGATCCTCTGTGCATACGCGGCTTTGGCCTTCTTTATGCCATCATCCAGTTCTCTCCTGCACTTTCTCAACTCCTCAGTATCTTTAGACTTGAATGCAGTGTCCCTGGCTGCCAGCAGGGTGCGGACATCCTTATTTAGCCAGGGTTTTTGATTGGGGTAAAATTTAACACACTTTCTTATGGATACATTTTCAGCACATGTACTGATGTAACCCAGGACAGAGGAAGCATAAAGCTCCAGGTCAATTGAATTTCCATTCGTAGCTGCCTCTTTGAAGACAGACCAGTTTGTGTTTTCAAAGCAGTCTCTTAGCATGGGGGAACTATCTTGGCGCCACGATGTGATCACTCTTTGTTCTGGCATCGAACGTCGGAGTGGGGGGAGCTGTCTAGGGACCAATAGCAGGGAGCGATGGTCGGAAGCCCCGATCGGTGGGCGTGGCTTCGCCGTGTACGCCCCCTTCACATTCGTGTAGACCTGGTCTAATGTCTTATTTCCTCGTGTTTCTGTGAAAACGTGCTGATTGAAGGTTGGAAGGATGGCACGTAAATCCACGTGATTGAAGTCCCCGGAAACAATGAAAAACCCCTCAGGATATTTACACTGCAGCGAGGTGAGTAACTCATGAATTTCTTCCTGGGCGACTTTAGCATTAGCATCGGGGGGTATGTAAACATTGCTTATTATTATCGCTGAATAGTCGCGGGGAAGATAATGTGGCCGACATCTTATTGTTAAAAGCTCCACAGCAGCTGAGCAGATCCTGCTGATAACGGCACAGTTCGTGCACCAGTCTTTGTTAACGTAAATGCAGACGCCCCCACCTCGCGTTTTCCCCGTAGTCTCGATGCACCGGTCCGTTCTGAAAAATAGTTTATTATCCAACTCGTAAACAGAGTCAGGAGTGTCTTCATTGATCCATGTTTCCGTGAGACAAAGCACCGAACATCTCCTCATCTCCTCCGACGTTGTTACTCTCAGACGAAGCAGGTCCATCTTGTTGTCGAGCGAGCGCACGTTAGACAGAAATAAAGCCGGCATCGGGGGTTTACCGGTTTTAGCGTCTGCTCGTAGTCTCGTCATGATTCCTGCTCGACAGCCACGCTTTTTCCCTCGAGAGCATCGCTTTCTCTTCTTTCCTCCGCGCATCTGCTTCCAGAAAGATGATCTAAGCAGATCCAATCTTCCGAGTTCTGATTTGAGTTCGTTGCTGATTTCAGCTGTGCCTTGTGGTAAATCCGCTCCAATTCTCAACAGCTCAGTTCGGCTATAATTCACCCGCAAAAAACGCGCAGAGTCAGGTACAAAAACACTATTAAAACTACTAAAAACTGGGGATGTTCTGGAAGCCCATGAAGCTGCTACTGGTCTGAGCGCGGCCATCTTGGTATATGATATATGATATATGATAGACAGAAGAAGATGGTATATGGTATATGATAGACAAACTATCTACACTTGGACTAAGCCCCTCTATTTGTAACTGGATACTAGACTTCTTAACAGATAGACCACAGTCCGTGAAGATCCACAACTTCTCCTCCTCCACCATAACCCTCAGCACTGGCTCTCCTCAGGGATGTGTGCTGAGCCCCCTTCTGTTCACTCTGCTCACATATGATTGTACAGCCACACTTCCAGGCTGTCATATTGTTAAGTTTGCAGATGATACAGCGGTGGTGGGATGCATTACAAACAATGATGAGTCCAGCTACAGACAGGAGGTGGAACACCTGGAGAGCTGGTGCAAAGAGAACAATCTTCACATGAATGTGAAGAAGACAAAGGAGATGATTGTGGACTTCAGAAGGAACAAACACACCCATGCCCCACTGAAAATAGGTGGGTCTGCAGTGGAAGTGGTCTCCAGCTACAAATACTTGGGTGTACACATGAATGATAACCTCAGCTGGAGCAACAACACCACCAGCCTGATCAAGAAAGGTCATCAGAGACTCTACTTCCTCAGACGGCTGAGACGAGCTGGTCTGAGCAGCCCAGTCCTCACCTCCTTCTACAGGTGTGCAGTGGAGAGCATCCTGTGCTCCAGCATCAACGTGTGGCATGGAGGCTGCACAGTTGAAGAGAGGAAAGCTCTGCAGAGAGTGGTGAAGGCTGCACAGAAGTCTGTTGGAGTCAGTCTCCCCACCATCACAGACATTTACACCTCCAGATGCAGGAAAAGAGCCACCTGCATCATGAAAGACCTCACTCATCCAGCACACTCACTCTTTGCCCCACTCCCCTCAGGACGGAGGTTGAGGAGCATCAAGTGTAGAACCACTAGACTGAGGAACAGCTTCTACCCTGAGGCTGTTAGACTCATGAATAAATAAAAATAAAATAAAAAATAAACACTGCAAAATATCACATCATACTGATGCTGATCTGTTTTCTTGTTGCTGTATTCATCTGTGTTCATCTGTGACCATCTGCTCATACAAACTCATGTTCGTGCTGCTGTGTATTACTAGTTGATGTTTTTCTTAGTTAGTTCTAGATGTTATTACTGTTTTTCTCTTTCATTTGTTGTTGGATGTAACTGGGACCTCGTGTACATAATCTCGTTTTCATCTCATGTACCACATGCGGTGCAAATGACAATAAAGACTCTCTGACTCTCTGACTCTGACTCTGACTCTCTGATTTAGTATGTTATAGTGCAGCGTGACACGTGAAATGTCCGACTGCCTCGTTAACAGACAACTGGATCCAGGCAGCTGGCTCTCTTCCAACACAGATGCAGGTAAGGTGTAGAATAATTAAATATGAGAATCAAAATATATTCCATCAGCTATAGTTCAGAAAGTGGTGCGTGTGTCCACTGTCCAGTCCACCGCCATTGTTAAAATGCCGGCTGTCTGCGCGTGCGTGCTGCGTGCATGTGTTCAAACAAAAGCTCCACGGGAGATGTTTACATTATCAACGGGGGGTCAGCGAAAAACTTCCACCTTGAGAGCAGGGTCAGAAAAGTATCGGTGTCATCGAGGGGGGCCAGCAGCGTCGTGTAGGCGATAAGCAAAGTCGCAAAGAGAAAGTAGCGGTTACACTCAAAATACGCGCCGTGTAAACTGGCCCTTAACCTGATTAAAAAGGCCCAATATGTATTGCTCCATTCTCCAGCACTGAGGCAGATTCCACCTACATGGTTTCTTCTGGCCTAGGATTAAACTATGCCAGACAGGAGTCACGTCAAACACTAAAGCTTGTATTACAGGCTACACCTAAACGGCTGCTCTCTGAAGTCAAAAGAGCAGGCAACTTTTCTGTTTATGCTGAAAAAAAAACTGAAAGGTGAGAGGACATGGCAATGGCCCTGAATATTCACTCTGATTCCAAGTGATGTCCGGTTAAGGCCGCTCAGTGGGAGAGCAGGGTTGTTTCATATACTGTACTTGACACTGCAGGTATTTGTGCACTAGCAGAGTCAGTGACAAACCACTGTCTGCAAGGGGCAGCAGCTGGCCACTGAAGTCACTGATATGCTTAAAGTCCATGACCCACCATGTTTTCAAATTGCATCGCCATTAATATTTATTAGTTTATTTAAAAATAATACAGGAGCGTTTATTTATATTGTAGAGAAATAATGCAAAATGTGTTATTTCATGATTTATAGCAGATTTTAGCAGAAGCTCCGGGAAGATCTGCCCCTCTCCAAATATGGGCATTCACATCACTAAAGATTCCGCCTTGGAGTTACAGGCGGAGTTTTAATAAGCCTTCATCAACTTCCATGACCGCTGCTCAGAGAGAGGAAAAAAAAAAGAGAAGCGGTTGCTCACTGATGTCTGTCATATTCTGAGCAGCATCCACGTAGACATACTAGTTTAATTCGCTTGATCGCGACAAATTCATTCATTTCCGCATCGCCTTTTTATTCTCTCCCCTGACCAGACAGGTCGGGAGTAGAAAGGCAGCCGCAGCGCGGAGCTCTGTCGGTCTGGATGTACCATCGCGCGCGGGCTTCCCCGTGCTCTCTGTGCTTCCCCGTGCTCCAGCAACAAGGCTGGACAGAACCGAGCCCCAGCACGAACTTCAAAGCTGACCCGCAGCGGAACGGGGAGCCAGGGAGAAGCCGCACGGCTCGCTCCTCTCTGGGCAGAGGAGAGGAGAGCAGCCAGCAACAGTCGCAGCGGTGTTATATCTTATTAAAAAGGTCTATAAAATAAATAATAAATAAAAGCAGACCACTGGTCCAGTTGTACACAAAAATGCACCAGGAAATATGCAGTTTTACTCTCACTCTCATAAACCTCCATGGAAACTCACTCCTACCTTCTGCCTTGCTTTCTGGGTGGAGATCAATGTAACGAAAGGCATGACCCTTCGGGACTTTTCGGCCAGGTTTCCGGATTCATTCGGGAGTGGGTTGTTTTTTTTTTTTTTTTTTTAACCCTCGCCTGGCCCAAATGCAAAAATGAAAATAAAATTCATAAAATACTACAGTAATTCTCCAATATGGTGAATTGTTACTGTCACGGTGGGTGTTGTCCTTTAATATTATCCTGTTTAATGTTTTCCATTGTAAGCCACTGTAAAACATGATTTATCTATGAACTTGCGTTGGTCGGACAAAGACAGCAGTCCTGACAATCAAGTGTCCTCGTCATCTACTTGGATATCCATGAAGCTGTAAAGAGTCAAGGAAAAGCATACTCCTCAACCAGGAAGTTTTAAATGGTTACCAAAGAAGATGCAAGTTTTTAACCATAGATAAGAGCAGACCATCAATCAGTTATTTTATCATAGACTGCAGTGGATGGAGAAAAGTTTCAGGAGTGATTTGTGACAAAAGGGTGTCAGCAAAGGTCAAAGGAAAAGTTTACAAGACAGTGGTGAGACCAGCTATGTTGTATGGTCTGGAGACAGAGATGTGGACCAAAAGACAGGAGACAGAGCTGGAAGTGGCAGAAATGAAGATGCTGAGGTTCTCCTTAGGAGTTACAAGGATGGATAAGATCAGGAATGAGATCATCAGAGGTACAGCACAGGTTGAACAACTGGGAGATAAAGTAAGAGAGGTCAGAGATGGTTTGGACATGTCCAGAAGAGGGACAGTAGTTTGGGCATGTCCAGAAGAGGGACAGTGTGTATATTGGTAGAAGGATGTGTAGTGGAACAGGCCCTCATGCCTGACCTGGGTTTACACCTTTTCACATCTCTATGAAACTCTAGTGTTACACTTTTCTTGAAGCTCTCAAGGAGACAAGTGGACACTATTTTATTACATTTATTTTGAATTAAGAGACACAAATCAGAAGAGACTTTCTTTAATTTGTGTTAATTCAGAATTAATCCAACACAATAACTTCAATATACTGTATACATGGTTTATGATGTTAGAAGGTTAGTCACTTCTTCATATGATGAATCAAAGCATCACCTGTTATTATGCATATGAACAATATATTCTTAATATGTGACAAACAATTCATCTGTTCTCAAAACCGATTCTCTGTTTTTCACACCTGCAAGTCTTCTGTTTTGTCTCCGTACTCGAAACTGTCTACTTCTCGGGTAAAAAACATTTCACCTGATGTCAACAAATCTCCTCCTTACTCTGGTCACAAGAACCAATGAACGGAGAAGAAAACTCTGATGTCAGATCCTGTTAAATGTCCCAGCTTCCTGGAACTAAAGAGTCTCTGAGAGGGTCTGAGATGCATGGACTTCTCTCCAAGCTGTTGGACAGTGGGTCATTGAGTCAAAGACCCCGTCCGGTCAGCAAAGGGTTACAGCAAGCTGCTGTGAATCCGAGTGTCACGGCTCCAGGCTGTGAATGAATCTCCTTACTGGAATGATTTTCTTGAAACAAAACCATTGAAGTGCCACTATTTTCTGAAGATCCAAGCAGACGACAGGAGACGTTGAAAAGTAAACAAATAACCAGTTCGGACGTACTGGGCCTGCAAGGACTCTGTATGCCCGAAAGGCTGGTGCCATCTCTTTACCAGACTGGACGTCGTAAGGTAAAGAGTCTGCTGTTTACAAACGTACCTGGAGTATTAGCCAAAGTCTGATGGAAAGTGTCATCTCTGGTTATATCTCAAGATAAGACTTCAACCATTTACCTTCAACCTCCATTTTCTTCCTCCTAAACTTTCTCCTTAAACTTTAAGTTAAAAGTAAAACTGTAAGTTTGTGCCGCAGAAATAAGTTAATAAGACCCGTGACTTGTGTTCTGTTGTTCCTATGTTTAAATCTGCTGAAAAGTTAGTTATAGGAAACCTGATCAATCAATCCATGTAAATATGTTGTGATGTAAAATTTTATGATCTGTTATTAAATGATTCAGTTCTGCTGATTCAACATAATAACGTTTCCTGTCAAGTTACATCTATCTGAGTCACCGATTTATTGAATATTAATCTGAAAAAGATGAGAACCCGTGAATTAAAGATGATAAGTTGTGTCAGTCAAACTCTGCTCAATTTACATCTAAAAGATAAATAAGTCAGTAAACTGACCTCTTCTTCTTCTATTTTATTACAGATGTTAGAAATGCAGCTGCCAGGAGAAAGACAGAGAGGAGACACAGTATATGGGTTAGAGCTGTCATTTCTAACCCGAACCCAGAGTCGGCCCTGCCTGACCCGGATTTGGACAGGGTCGGTCCATAATAATGTGTGGGCCAGGTCCGGCTTTTTATTGCATCAGTGTACATGTGCGATTGATGATCCAATTATATGCCAACATGACTGGCCATACTACACCTGCCACACATGACCATTTCACCGTGCACTGACGGCCTTGAAAGAGATAAAAAGTTCAGTTAAGCTTCATATGGACTACTGCCAGTGATCCATCGCCCAAATGGATATTCATTCAGCCGCTGCACTCAGCGGATGCGTGCGGCCAATAACCCAAACAGGTGACATCGCAAAGCAGATGTGTCAGAGCAGGGTCCAATGCAGGCAGAAGCAGGGGAAGCATTAAATGTACTTTGACGGCTCCTCAGCTCCGATCTTCTGCCCCCCTTTACTCAGCCGTGTGCATCTGCCAACCAACAGTCAAAGCTTATTTCAAAATGTTGGGGGGGTCAGTTTCTGACCTGTAATGTTAATTCGTCGGATTGGGTGGGGTTCGGAAATGATGGCCATGGGCTGGGGCCGGGTTGGGTCAGATATTTTGGACCTGAATGCAACTCTAATATGGATGCAGTTAGAGAGGACATGAAGGTAGTTGAATGAGGACAGAGGATGCAGAGGACAGAGTGAGGTGGAGGAGGATGACTCGCTGTGGAGACCCCTGAAGAGGGAAAATACGAAAGAAGAAGAAGAAGATTATGAAGTGTCTGAGAAGAGCTTTTCTTGTTATTTTGTTGGGATTTTTTTGTTTTATTTCTAAGATTTTAAAAATGCAGGGCTTTTTTCATCTAAAACATGCTCCACAGTGAGAAGAGTTGCTTAAATGCATGTGCGCAGTCTAAAGTGTAGGTGATTGGAGTGTCAGCTTTGGAGTAAGGAGTTCAACATGGTGTTTCTTCTCAGAGTAAGATTTTGAGACCAATGCTATGAATGAGAACTATTATTAAGAGTAAAACAAAAGAAAACAAGGTTTCCAGTAGAGCAAAAATAAACTGTGTACTTCTGGGTGGAAGTTATCTTCAGTCATAAATCATCAATCAACACTGGGCACAGACGTGACGCTAGAACTTCAGTTTAACACTAGAAGTCCCAGGATTTTCAACCTCCCCCCAGAAGTCCTGAAAGAGGGTCAAAAGACCCTTAGTCCAAACCAACCATTAGTGGGCCATTAGTGGGTCCACATTAGTGGGCCATTAAGTCAGAGTCAGAGTCAGAGTCAGAGAGTCTTTATTGTCATTTGCACCGCATGTGGTACATGAGATGAAAACGAGATTATGTACACGAGGTCCCAGTTACATCCAACAACAATGAAATGAAATGAATGATGCAATTTTAGTGGTGTTACAGAAAATACCTGTTCTGATGACAGTTACTGCCATTAGTTTTTCCAACTGTTTGGGTTAGAAGTCACAAAAATGCTTCTTCAAGTGTTTTGTGAAACTTTTCTTTTAGGTGAATTGAAGCATTTGTTTTTATTTATGTAGCAAAGTTTAGAAATTAACTGCCTTTTGTCATAAATATGCGTGCACACAACTCAGACACCCCCACCACACTAGACTGCACTGACTGCATTCCAATGTTTCCACCAGGTAAGTAAGACTCTGCTTGCACTTCCCCCCTTAGTCAGAAGAGAGGCCCTGACCTGAATTCACACATAACAGACCCTGAAGTTATCTCAATGTTGAACATTTTGGGACATCCACTGAACGGAAAGCTTTGTCTGCTCCAGAACAATTTTATGCATAAAATTGTCTTATTCTGCTGTGCTGACTATCCTGTAACTTTGATGTTCTGTCAAATAAATTATTTTGCTTACAAGTACTGTCTCTCTCCTTGTCCTTGGCACATGTATATACGGTACGTGCCGGCACATGCAGGTGGCCCATTGCTGTGTTCTAAAACATGCTTGACCTATTGTTGTCCGTCACCTGACGGACCGACACAGGTCACATGACATGAAGTCAACTGACGGACCGACATAGGTCACACGACATGAGGTCAACTGACGGACCGACACAGGTCACATGACCTGAGGTCAACTGACGGACCGACACAGGTCACATGACCTGAGGTCAACTGACGGACCGACATAGGTCACACGACATGAAGTCAACTGACAGACCAACACAGGTCACATGACATGAGATCAAGTGACGGACCAACACAGGTCACATGACCTGAGGTCAAGTGACGGACCAACACAGGTCACATGACCTGAGGTCAACTGACAAAACGACACAAGTCACATGACATGAAGTCACATGACATGAAGTCAACTGACGGACCGACACTGGTCACATGACCTGAGGTCAACTGATGGGCCAACATAGGTCACACGACATGAGGTCAACTGATGGACCGACACAGGTCACATGACATGAGGTCAACTGACGGACTGACACAGGTCACATGACCTGAGGTCAAATGACGGACCAACACAGGTCACATGACCTGAGGTCAAGTGACAGAACAACACAGGTCACACAACATGAAGTCAACTGACAGACCGACACAGGTCAAATGACATGAGATCAAGTGACGGACCGACACAGGTCACATGACCTGAGGTCAACTGACGGACCGACATAGCTCACATGACTTGAGGTCAACTGACTGACTGACACAGGTCACATGACCTGAGGTCAAGTGACGGACTGACACAGGTCACATGACCTGAGGTGAACTGATGGACCAACACAGGTCACATGACCTGAGGTCAAGTGACGGACCAACACAGGTCACATGACCTAAGGTCAAGTGACGGACCAACACAGGTCACACAACATGAAGTCAACTGACGGACCAACATAGGTCACATGACATGAGGTCAACTGAGGGACCGACACAGGTCACATGACCTGAGGTCAAGTGACAGACCAACACAGGTCACATGACCTGAGGTCAACTGACGGACCGACATAGGTCACACGACATGAAGTCAACTGATTGACCGACACTGGTCACTCGACATGAGGTCAACTGACGGACCGACACAGGTCACATGGCATGAGGTCAACTGACGTACCAACATAGGTCACATGACCTAAGGTCAAGTGACGAACCAACACATGTCACATGACCTGAGGTCAACTGACACAATGACACAGGTCACATGACATGAAGTCAACTGACGGACCGACACAGGTCACATGGCATGAGGTCAACTGATGGACTGACATAGGTCACATGACCTGAGGTCAACTGATGGACCAACACAGGTCACATGACATGAGGTCAACTGACGGACCGACACAGGTCACATGGCATGAGGTCAACTGACGTACCAACACAGGTCACATGACCTGAGGTCAACTAACACAACGACACAGGTCACATGACATGAAGTCAACTGATGGACCGACACAGGTCACATGGCATGAGGTCAACTGACGTACCAACACAGGTCACATGACCTGAGGTCAACTGACACAACGACAGAGGTCACATGACCTGAGGTCAAGTGACGAACCAACACAGGTCACATGACCTGAGGTCAACTGACACAACGACACAGGTCACATGACATGAAGTCAACTGATGGACCGACATACGGTCACACGGCATGAGGTCAACTGACGTACCAACATAGGTCACATGACCTGAGGTCAACTGACGGACCGACACAAGTCACATGACCTGAGGTCAAGTGACGAACCAACATAGGTCACATGACCTGAGGTCAACTGACAAAACGACATAGGTCACACGACATGAAGTCAACTGACGGACCGACACAGGTCACATGACCAAAGGTCAACTGATGGACCGACA
>JBBPBX010037000.1:0-29088 GCA_038048925.1 Garcialebias charrua | reverse complement strand
TATATATATATATATATATATACTAGGGATGTATCGAACCGTTTCGGTACGGCACGTTCGGTTCGGTCCACCTGTGTACCGTTTCGGTTATTTTCCACTTATTAAACGTTATCAACGGTAGAATATATGCGTCACGGAACTAAAATTCCTAGGTGAGTTTCAGCACGGCGCTATTATCTTGCAGCACGCGTAGCATTAGCAGCCTAGTTTCTCGTGCGGTCTCCTGTTTGGGAACGTTATGGCTCCCTTGTTAAAAGACGAGCGCAAATTCAAAGCTGTGTTTGGACGTTGTTTCATGGAGATTAGGTCTGCAGACCGGTGTCTGCGGCAGACAACACGTCTAACTTGTTAACGGACTTGAAACGACGTCATCCGAACGTGAACGAAGAAAAGCAGCTTGCAAACACCGAACAGCAGCAGCATTAAAACACAAGTCCAGAGCAATAACACAAACTGTAGGAGTGTTTAAATTTCTGGATCTACGTCTAAATGTTGTTGATGCGCCGGCTTTAAAGTTTGTGAGCGTCGCTCCGACGTGTTCCATCACATCCATCACGTCAACACTTCAGCCAAAAAGTTCAGAACTTTATGAAAAAAATAAAACTGATATTGTCAACAAGCCCTGGAGCTAATTAAAGCACTGATGATGATGATGATGATGATGATGATGATGACGATGACGATGATGATGATGATGATGACCGAGAGATTCACCCAGCTCAACCGTTCAAGAAGAGGTATTTTTCTTTTATTATTATTATCTAATTAACCTTTTTATTTAAAATTATAATCTTATTAACTCAATTTTTTTTACCTCTTTGTGTTTTATTTCCAGTCTGGGACAGACTCAGGACAGTGTTACATTTTTACTATTTTATGCTTGTGTTTATTAAATGCTTCAGTGTTTTAGTGTTTGGTTACTGTTGCACCGAGGGACTGAGAGAAACGCAATTTCAATCCTGTGTATGTCCTGTACATATTGCAGTTCTGACAATAAAGTTGACTTTGAGATGGCAGCTGACTTCTTCCTCTTCAGAGAAATCCACCAGAGCCCCTCCAGTAAAAGTCTGTGATGAATGAACTCTGAACTTTTCCAGGGACCTGTCCCATCTGGAGGAGCAGGTCCAAGAAGAGGTTGAGAGTAATAAGGCCAAAAACACCACATTGCTGCTACTGTTGTTATTGAGATGATTTTCTCCACCACTGGAGATATTCATTGCAACTAGATTTGTGCTTTTGGCAGAAAATGTGGACAAGTTGGTATTTTTGGACAAACACTTTAAACTTGATTAGTTAGATTGTAAACAGTCTGTTGCTGCTTATTGTTCTGGTTCTGACTGTTATTGTATTTATTAAGATTTTTATTATTGTTAGTATAGTTTATTTATTGTAAAGAATGCTGTTTATTTAAAATATCATCCAAATGGGTCACTTTTATTTATTTTTATACAAACGTATTGTTTACATGACACATTTTCAAAATCAACATTTTATGTCTTTTTTTTTTTTTGGACCGAAAATTAACCGAACCGAACCCTCCTTGTAATTTAACCGAACCGAAATGTGATTTTTTTTTTTGGCTGCTTGTTTACTAAATTTTCGTCCCGTTTTTTCATTTTCAAAGGATTTTTTGTTATATAGTCACTTAATTCTGACCGTATAATCATTCAGTCATAAAGACACGGTTTGTCCTCACTTCTTTAGCTGAACATTTTCAATAGCAAAACTAGCAGTTTGACAGACAGAAATCAGGATTTTGGCTCCAACAAGGTGAATGTGAAGCAGCTATTAAACAGTTTTATATTTGTGTTGTCGTTATAACCTTATTTACTTGTTAAGTTTTGTTTGTGGAATTCATATTTGGGGTTCCAAGTCTTTGTCTTTGTTATTTTGGCAGCCAGAAACCACAGCTATGCACAAAGCTGTTTTGGTCGCATATTATTATTATTTTTAAAACATCCAACTATAACTGAGCAAAAGTGGGAAAATTGTAACTATTTACTAAATTTAATTAAAACTTGTAAAACTCTCTGGGTTTGTGAACAAAAAGACAGAAATTACATTAGCTCAATGAATAAATTCATCCATATTTTTGTATTTCTGTTAATTAAAGCATTAGAAATACCTGCAGTAAGTTTCTAACTGTGCACTGTGGATTAGTGCAGGGTAATTCAACTAAATTGCGCAGGGGGTGTCACAGTTACTGAAAGTCTTGAGCTCGGGGGCCGGACATCCAGCAGTTATTGTCGTTTTGTTTGTTTTATGGTTTAAAATCTAGTTTTATTTCAAAATGAATCCAGTGGTGGGCCGAACTGAGCTCATCCGGGGGCCTGATGTGACCCCTGGGCCACAAGTTGAATAGTCCTGGTTTAGTGTTTTACCAACCAGTTGTAGAGCTCAGAAGCTAACCTTTCTGGGACATAATGCTAAATAAAAATAAATAAATAAATAAAAATAGATGAATAAAAATAAATAAATAAAGTTTCCGGGGTCTTTGGGGAACCTTCTTGGACTCCAGCGTGGCAGCAGTAAGGATGTAGGAGGTGTTGGAAAGAGAACACAGAAACTCGAGCCAGGCTCGATTCAAAACGTGCATGCGCGTGCACATGCTCACACTCTGACAGACACGCACTTGTGCACACGTGCACGCTCACAGCAGGTCGGATCAGACAGACTGTGACCGTCCGGCCGCAGCGACCCTCCACCTTCTGTCAGCTCTTTCAGTTTCACCTCAGCTCACGATGAAAACAGAGACGAGAGAAACAGTTGAGATTCAGAATAATCTCTGAAAATTAAACCTCACGTCATTTTGTTTCATCTCTGTTGCTTTCTGTATCATTGCTGCTCGTTTATCACCGCCCACTGCTGCAGGGGAAGGCAGAGCAATTAGGTTTTCCACTGTGGATGCGTTTGTGCATCTTATGAATCAATACATTTAATTCATAGAAACTAATTATCAGACGTTCACCTAGAACTAATCAACTCCTGGGATCAATGTGATTCAAGCTGGACGCCAAAGCAAAGCAATATTAGCAAATACAAAAATGTTTATATCCTCAGTCTATTTTACAGATGATGATCTAATATTTGGTGTGGTAGTAGCTGAGACTGATCCTCAGTTTATACTGTGAACACAAACTCTGTGTTTAAACTAGCAAAGTCATGAACTGAACAAACGTTACTGTAACCATCAGAGCAGCATCATTGGAAGAACATCTGTAATATTGAACTTCAGGACTCAACCCTCTACATAACTCTGTAACATATTATTTAAAATAAAAAACATAAATTAAAATCTAGGAGGCTATAGAATAGGGTTTTTTATACATTTAGGAGAAGACGAGCTTCAATGAGTGGAGAAGTGACGGGGATTTTCTTGATAAAGAAGATTCAACTGTAAATAAAAAAACAAATAAAACAGACCTCTCTATATCAGAAGGTGGCTCTTGAGTCCAGTTTTGCTGCTTTTGTCATACAATCTATATATAACGACACAAATCTCCTGAAATTGTGGTCAGGCTTTTGGTTTTGCGATGCCGCTCCTGGATTTTCCATGAAAAGCTCGTCACAAATAAATGAGGTCAGACAAATGCAGCTTTTAAAATCCCGTAAAGAGACAGAGACGCTGCGTACCAAACCGGCGGCGCGAGGCTGTGCTCAGACGTCTTTGCGGGCCGAAGGGCTGGAACAGAACTAAACTTTCAACAATCCATCTCCCCTGCGCTCGGTGTAATTTATTCATTTTGTCGACTGAGGTCAGGCAGAGGTAGCGGCTCATCTCCTGGGTGTCTCCTTATAATGACTTTATTTCCTGGGTGGGGTGTTTCCCATGGACCACCTCTGCCTGGCTGAGTGTCTGCCCCGCGTGCTGAGCAGAGTAATGAGACAGTTCCCGTCGTCTCAGAGACCAAACTGACAGAGTCACAGGCGTCTGGTCCTCTGGGACACCTTGTTAGGATGTTGAGCTATAATTGCACATATGCTGGCAGGTGGGGGACATAAAGTGAAGGGGCAGGAGGAATGCACGCTGCGAAGGGTTGACCATGCAGCGATTTATAGTTTGTCAGGTAAGACTCAGACGTCTTTCACCTTTGGTGCCACAGAACATTGAGTTCTTCTTTATTCCTTTTGTCCTCACTGGTGTAAAATTGTGGACCAGCCACCGGGACCAATGATTGATTACTATCAAACCTGTCAGGTGTCCTCTCTCCTCGGAGTCCCGGAGCCAGGAATAGATCCAAAGACTGGCAGCCGCCTCTCCCCAAGGACAGCCGGCTCTTGCTCGTGCTAATTTGTGGCGGAGCCCACGCAGGCGGAGGTGTGAGCGCGTAACACCGCCGAGGTTTGAGGACGCTTGTCGGAGTCACTCAGCACGCTCAGACTGAGAACAGAGGAGGATTCTCCTGCAGCTGATATCCTGTTGCAGCGTGGGGCAACGGGATTCTGATAGAATGATTAGACATAAAAAGTAGTTCCTCAAAATTAATAAAATCGATTTAATTTGCTGTGAGTGTTTAGTTCTGAATGTTTTTCCAACTTTTTGACTCTTAATGGAAGACACACAGCGGGTTCGGATGTTGTCAGTCCATACAACGGGCGTTGTTAGCCATTATCATCTGCATATGTAGCGGCGAAACTGTCCAGTCTACCTCCTAGCATGTTTAAAAGAACGTTATCAGCGTTATTATCGCTGTGAGTAGGCAGCATGTTTCTGTAAACCCGGAAGTGTTGTGTTTTTGTTTTTTTCAGCTTATGTAACCGTTTTCCTAAACCTAACCTTAAACCTGACCCAGAGGACCAACCCTAAACCTAACCAAGACCCTAAACCTAACCAAGACCCTAAACCTAACCAAGACCCTAAACCTAACCAAGACCCTAAACCTGACCAAGACCCTAAACCTAACCAAGACCCTTTACTCTAAACCTAACCACGTAGCTAAAGACGGAGCCTGCTGTCATGGCTTGTAACGGTGACAACGTACCTTTAAACCTCCTAGGAGGTACAGGAGGGGCAATCTGACAGCTACATATGGGGATGATAATAACTAGGGATGGGGCCAATCCGATCTAGTATCTGTATCCGATACCAGCATACCAGCATAATTTAAGTATCGGATATCGGATCCAACCTGCCAATATTTCCGATACAGCTTCAAAGAGCACTTGTGTTAAATCACATTCTGTGACTGCCGTCTTAACATTGTGTGAGTTAAACCCAATGAAGACACTCTTGGGCCTTACAACTGGAAACTCACTAACTTTAACAGCACATAAGAGGCAGGTCTATACCACACACATGTCCTTCTCACTGATGGTGCAGCTGGAAAAACTAAAAAACCGCTAAGCATGATGGGAAAGACAACACAGCCCACTCCCTTTAACCACTAAAAGAGTGGATTTTGTTGTTTTTCCCATAATGCTTAGCGATTTTTTAGTTTTCCAGCTGGAAAACTAAAAAAACGTCTCATCGTGTCGCCCTGTCGCCTGTGATCAGTACTGCAACAGCACCGTCAGGGTCTCGTGCGCCTCGTGTCGACATTCTGCTGGTTACAGCTCGACAACATCCACGACTCTGTGGTGGTTTATTCAGTGCAGGAAGTGAGTGCAACCCAACCTGCTTTACCCTGCCTCTGTTTGAACAGAACCCAGGAGCCGACAGCAGATTTACTCCAACATGGTCGGTGTTGCTACTTTAACCGCTCACAGGTGGAGTTCAGTCACCAATCATGTGACTTCTGGAAGGGGAGCATACGCACACGTCATTTTTCAGTTTCATATATTTAAGAATTATTTAAAAGACATTTTCCCCCATACATTTAACCTTGTTATTCTGGAGTTTTATTCTGGGAGTTATTAGTTAAAATCTAATTAAAAATCCAATAAAACTCCAGGCTGTAAGGCAACAAAACAAATACTAAGGGGGTGAATAATTTTGCAGTCCTTTGCCCCGTTTCTCAGTTTGGTGCCTCCGTCTATCTTTACAGTTGAGATTCAGCTTCTTTAAAATGTTCTTTTTATATCCAGTCCTGACTGACCTGCTGCAGGTCCATCCAGAAAGATCTGAAGCTCTCGACCTCTAAGTGGCTTCAAACATCTGCTAAGTTCATGACAAAAAAACAACGCACACATGTTCCTGGTTTTAGTTTTTTATATCACTTTATAATGTAGCAGTTTTGTTTTTTAATATCATTTTCTTCCTTTTTTCCAACTCATTTGCTTTATTTTATGATTGTCCACTGTCGTCATCACTCTTTGTTAAAATCATGTCTCTCTTGTAAATGAGTCCTCGAGAATCAATGCGACTAACCTGTAGAAATAAAGGTTGAATGAATGAATTAATTCATCCATCCACTTGACCTGCTTCTTCAGGTTACTGGGGTCACTGGTGCTCATATCCAGCTATCACTGTGTAACAGGCGAGGGACACCCTGGACAGGTCTCCAGTCCATCCCAGGGACAAACAGAGACAAACAACCGTTCACTCTCTCTCTACACTTTAGAGTTACCAATCAGTTTAACATGCATGTTTTTAGTGTGTGGGAGGAAACCGGAGTACCTGGAAAAAGCATGCAAATTCTAAATTACCTTTTTTCCCCTTCAAAGAAATGTCCACCTTATTCCTGGGGTCTCTAATGTCTAAATGATTCTGGGTACAACTTCCTGTCAGACAGGAAGTAGCAGTCATCATTGGTTAACCATGGTAGTGGAGCACGTACCACAGTTTATGTGGAAGTAATTAACAGATAAAACTCTTTTTTTTGTTTTGTTTACATTTATTTAACAACCATAAAGTTGACTAAAATAGCCGTGCTGCGTTCAGGTACCTGTTGTGTTCAGGGCTGCAGAACAACCAGACCAAACTAAATCAGTGGCTACAACAACAGTTTGAACATGAACCAGAACAAAAAGAGTTCCTGTGAACAGAGCTATAGTTTCATCTTCTACCTATGAACAATGTGAACTTGAAGAGACCACCCAGAACTCTGCATGTGAACTCATTTCACTTTGTGGACAAACAGCTGATGGAGGAAATCCTGCATCCTACTTTGTGTCTGGACGACAATAAACCACCAGAGAAGAGACGCCGGATCCTCAGAAGGATTGAAAACAGTGACGAGAACATCAGGTCTGATTTCAGGTGTATGGAGGTCACAGCTTTATATTTGTTCATCTTCAGTTTCATGATTTTCTCTGCAAATAATCCAAACTCAGTGATGGAGACTTCAAGACTTTGTCTGGCTCTGTGTCTGCTTTAGGGTCAATAAGATTGTGTCCCACCTCTTCTAACAAAACACCATCGACCTTATCACTGTGGAGATACTGATGCACCTCAGAGCTTCTCAGGTTCATCACTTCACCGTCAGAAGAACCGAGTCAGTCTGAGTTGGCTGGGGGCGGGTTGGGCTGGATCTTGGATGTCTGCTACTCTCCGCCCCAGAATGAATGGGTCTACCTCCTGGGTTTGTGTGTGGGCTGCCCCATGTAGGGGGCAGGTACATGTCTTGGACCTGGGGTGTATAGAGTGCGTATCGAGAATATGAATGGAATGTGTCGTTATTGTATGTCTTTGAGTGAGTGATGGTGAAGATGAGGGTGGGTCTGTGTGATTGTGTCTGTGTATGAATGACTATTTGTCAGGCCGGGACTTAGACTGCCTCCTTTTTGATACAGCTGGGGCTGCTTGGTGTAGCGCCCCTGCCACGCAGCCCGCTAGTACGGTGTGCCTTTGCCTGTCAGCGCGCTTGGGGTCCTCGGTGTCGGGGGCGGGGCGCTTGGGCGTGTGTCGGCTCGGCCTGGTGGCTGCCTGGTGGGGCTCGGGTCCTCTGGTCCTGTTGGGCCTGGGCCTGAGGGGTGTGCGTCCCCAGTGCCCGGGCCTTGGTGCCTAGTCCTGGGGCTACATCGGTGCAGCGGGTTCCGGCGGGGGCCTGTGAGTATGTTGCTATTGGCCCCGGGGGGTCATTGTGTGTGGTCGCTGGGGGGGCTCTTCCGGTTCTCCCCTGTGGTCGGATCTGGGGGGAGGGAGTGTGGTTCATCCTGTCTGGGTTGCCCTGGGGGCTCTGTGCTCGGGGTCCCTCTTGGGGTCTTGGGCTCTGGTCCCCCCCTTTGTCTGCCTCGGATCTTGGGGGTCGGGTCTCTGATGCTTCGCAGTCACTATTGAATGTTCTATTAGAGAAGTCTTATTCACTTATGCATGTTCACAACCACACACTAATAGATGCAGGGATGCACATGCAGGTATCGTATGTAGATATGTAGATGTGCATGTGACTGCATAAGTATGCTAGTGGATCTAGTATAAGTAGCTAAATATGCTAGCAGATGTAATCTGCAGCCACTTCTTCAGCTCATCCTCCATCCCTCGTCCTCAACAGGCAGCAGTATGTTTGTATTGTCCTGTTGGAGCTCTGACATGTGGTGTACTTCCTATATGTTTAAATTAAATCCACAATGATCAGAGAAACTACAGCTCATCCTGTTCACACAGAAACAAACACTGGTTCTGGTCCGCACCGGAAGTCACACCCATAATTCACGCGAGGCAACATGAGGGCGAGGAATAAGGTGGATTCAGCTTCATAATTTAAACATCTAATATGTTTACTATGTATTACTGTGTATTAAATATGGGTTCATGAAATTTTCAAATCATTGCATTCTGTTTGTACTGACATTTTACACAACATCCCAACTGTTTTGGACCAGTACAGTAGTTGCATATTCAAAATGTGGGTGCGGTGCTACCTTCACCCAACAAACATTATGCCCAGGAGCTGTTGCTGCGTTTGACCTTGTTTGATCTAAATGTTGTTCTGACTCACTTTAGCCTGCACAAGTTTACTAAATGATCCTGTCCCCCTGCAGTACTCTAAGGGCATTGTGCATTGGAGATCCTGAAGATAAATAAATGACACACAGCCAGCTCAGTGTCAACTCTGCACTATAAGAATGAAGCGTTTGAATTATTCAGAGGTGCTGCTCAATGCAGTTTGTGCGCCAAGAAATGGGAGCAATATCGCCATCAAGGCATCCCTGTGAGATAAAAGCTGCGCAGGGTATAGAGCCCTGACAATACTGTCTGCTTTTCACAGAGCCGGTGAAAAACTGTCAAACTGTGGATGCAGATGAAGGCCGCCTCAGAAAAGCTGTGGGTTTGATCCAACGCACACCTGAAAGATTCTGCCAGATGAAGAGGCGTCCAACCATCTCTCTGCGAGCACAAATGATCAGCAGGAGGCCCTCGCTCACTTCTATTTACTTCATTTACAGAAATGTACACTCGCAGCTTACAGGTGGTTGGCTTTCTACAGAGGCTGGAGTGTTAAGGCTTCAGTAGACAGCTGCTGAACATCTGGCAGGTCACCAGAGGTTAGTGGCTTTCTGTTCCGCACATCTACGGCCTCCCTAACAAATCTCTCCACAAGTTACAGATGGTCCAGAACTCAGCTGCCCGTGTCATCACTCAAACCTCCTACTATAACCACATCACTCCTGTCCTGCAGCAGCTCCACTGGCTCCCGGTTAAATCACGCATCATCTTCAAAATTCTACTCCTCACGTTCAAAGCTATCCACAACCTTGCCCCTCCTTATCTATCTGACCTCCTACAAATCTCCATCCCATCACGCTCTCTCAGATCCTCCTCTTCGCTACATCTCCATGTACCCTCTGCCCGCCTCTCCACCATGGGGAGCAGGGCCTTCACCTGCTCTGCCCCTCACCTCTGGAACGCTCTACCGCCAGACCTTCGAAACACCACCTCCCTTTCTCTGTTCAAGACTGCCCTGAAAACCCATCTCTTTAGACTAGCTTATCACTAACTTTACTAAATGTATGTTTATTATCTTCCATTTTATAATCTTTATGTATTTTACATTTCAATTTGTCACTGATATTGTTTGATCTGTATTACACTGTATTGTGATAGATTCTTTTTTGAATACCAATGATTATCCAACTGTATGTTCCTTTTTTCCATATCTGATTGTTGGCGGTGCAATTTAATTATTGCTGCGGCTTCCGTGTGTATGTCCCTCTTAGGATGGTGCGTGCGCCAATTGCAACACTTTGTACCTTGGTGCAAATATGCCAATAAAGATATATTCTATTCTATTGGTTTGTTAAGTGCCCTTGGGTGTCCTGAAAGGCGCTTTTAAATAAAATGATTATTATTATTATTATCATCAGACTGACAAGTGGCGATGCATCTAATCAAGAACCTGAGATGAACGGAGAGAGAGAGACCCGCCACCTGGGAGTCTCTGAGAAACCTCTGGTGCTGAGTGGAAGTGATGAAGCTGTGATTTCACCCTCGTCTTCATCCAGATCTTTGTTCCCAC
This sequence comes from Garcialebias charrua, assembly GCA_038048925.1. Taxonomy (NCBI): domain Eukaryota; kingdom Metazoa; phylum Chordata; class Actinopteri; order Cyprinodontiformes; family Rivulidae; genus Garcialebias; species Garcialebias charrua. Next base: position 18,751 of record JBBPBX010037000.1, on the reverse strand, counting down.
CTCCGACACACGACTCGCTTGTTAACTGGTAAGATGGGAAAGATGGAGGTGCTCCTGAAAGACACTTGGTAGGATCTTTTCTTTGCCTCTTCCTTGTAAAAGTCTTGTTTCAATTTTATTAAAAAAATCAGTTTTTTTTCTGTCCAAATTTTTGACATTTTGAAGTTGAAGATTATAAATATTTTAGCTAAGGTTGGCTTGGGTTCCTTGAGATCTCTCGTGGTTACAGTAGCACATAAAGCTAACACGCAGCATACAACTATACATGCTGATCCATCCATCCATCCATCCATCCATCCATCATTTTTACCCACTTCTTTCTATTCGCGTCGCAAGGATCACTGGAGCTCATGTCCAGCAGTGACTGTACAAGGGACGGAGACACCTGGACAGGTCTCCAGTCCATCACAGAGACACATGGACATGTCTACAGTCCATCACAGAGACACCTGGACAGGTTTACAGTCCATCACAGATACACATGTACAGGTTTAGTCAATCACAGATACACCTGGACAGGTTTACAGTCCATCACAGATACACCTGGACATGTCTCCAGTCAATCACAGAGACACCTGGACAGGTTTAGTCCATCACAGATACACCTGGACATGTCTACAGTCCATCACAGAGACACCTGGACATGTCTCCAGTCCATCACAGATACACCTGGACATGTCTACAGTCCATCACAGAGACACCTGGACATGTCTCCAGTCCATCAGACACCTGGACATGTCTCCAGTCCATCACAGAGACACCTGGACATGTCTACAGTCCATCACAGAGACACCTGGACAGGTTTACAGTCCATCACAGATACACATGGACAGGTTTAGTCAATCACAGATACACCTGGACAGGTTTACAGTCCATCACAGATACACCTGGACATGTCTCCAGTCAATCACAGAGACACCTGGACAGGTTTAGTCCATCACAGATACACCTGGACATGTCTACAGTCCATCACAGAGACACCTGGACATGTCTCCAGTCCATCACAGAGACACCTGGACATGTCTACAGTCCATCACAGAGACACCTGGACATGTCTCCAGTCCATCACAGAGACACCTGGACATGTCTCCAGTCCATCACAGAGACACCTGGACAGGTCTCCAGTCCATCACAGAGACACCTGGACAGGTCTCCAGTCCATCACAGAGACACCTGGACATGTCTCCAGTCCATCACAGATACACCTGGACAGGTTTAGTCAATCGCAGATACACCTGGACAGGTTTACAGTCCATCACAGGGACATAGAGACAAACGAGACCAAAAACCATTGACTCTCTCTCACCTAGGGACAATTTAGAGTTACCATCAGTCTAACATGTTTTTTGGTCTGTGGGAGGAAACTGGAGTACCTGGAGAAAACCCACGCAGCACGGAGAGAACATGCAAACTCCACACAGAAAGGTCCCGGGCTGGGATTTGAACCAGCGACCTGCTCACTGGGAGGGAACAGCTCTACCACTGTGCAAATGCCAAACGTCAGATTTGGTCCTCCTGCTCCAGTTCTGCTCGTTGTGAGTCAGTGTGTGTTGAGTGTTGTCTTCATGCAGTTTAAGAACCTTTTGTCAGTTGTTCCGACACGGTTAGTTTAGGGGTGTGGCTATGACATCATTTTCTAAATGTTGGGATTTACATGTTTGGGTTCAAATATTTTCAATATGGAACAGACCCCGGGGACATCATTTACTGGAGGTAATGGCCATGAGGGCAGATCCTTATCAATGAGTCACTGTGCACTCAACAGAATCATAATTCTGTCAGCATCATGAAGAGCCAATGTTTCTTCTCAGTGCAGCAGATCCTGAGAGTCTGCTGAGAAACTCAGCTGCGTGAGTGACAGGGAAGCTGCCATCTCCTCCATGTGTCCACGAGCTCAGACACATGTCCACTGAGAGCCGAGCGGCTGTGAACATGATCACTCCCAACTGTGAGCGTGAACAACACGAGCACAGACAACACATTGAACGGGTTCCAAAGGAGCCCTCGCTGCTAAATGACAAAAGATGAGCAACACTACATTTGTCTAGTGTTAGCAAAATATCACACAAACCACTGAAGGATCTGGTTAACCTTTAGAGTCGTCCTTCAAGATGGCCACCGTTAAAAACATGGCTACAACTCAGTCAGTTTAACATATTCTGAAACTTTGTGTGGTAGTAGCTAGGGGTGCAGGGAAAAAAATCGATTTTTTTAAATTTATTTTAAGAATCTAGATTCTTAAATAGTCCTGGCGATTCAGAATTGATTCTAAAAGCCCCAAAAACCGTTTTTTTTAATTATTTTCTTTTCTTTTTCATTAAAACCCATGAGATAAAGAAAATAAAACCATATCTCATCATAAATGAAAGAATACATGAAATGAAAAGTGCAGAAAGAAGAAGAAATCTGACCCGAACCAGTGACCTCCAGGACCCGATAAGGATAAAGCGGGTAAAGACGATGGATAGATGCTTTTGTTGAAAAGATTTACCAAACAAATCTTTTAAACTAAATCCATCCATACACATTTGAAACATGGATGAATGCAATATGATTTTGAAGTCTATTTTATTTTGAGTTAAATGTTTATGCTGAAATCTTTATGTTTGTATTTTGAATTATTTGTGATGGACTGGAGACATGTCCAGGGTGTCCCCTGCCTCTCGCACAGTGACTGCTGGATATAGACACCAGTGACCTCCAGGACCCGATTAAAGCTGCTGCATTCTATTCATATACCCATCTGCTGTATTTATACTGTATTATTTGACATTATTAGTGTTTGCTACAAGCTTACATTATTTGTTTACATTATTGTTTAATCTTTTCATGATTTGAATTGAAAATTGTTTCAGAATCGAAAATTGTTTTAGAATCGAAAATTGTTTCAGAATCGAAAATCGATTTTTAATCGAATCGGTGCATCAAAAATCGGAATCGAATCGATTCTCCAGACACAGGGAGATTCGCACCCCTAGTTAGTAGCTGACGGTCATCCCCAACACGCGCACCGCCAACAGACAGCTTTGTTGAAAACTATGCAATCTTTTCAGGAACGCTACTTTTCAGTGAAAGCAAATACCGAGTTACCTTCGAAAACAACCGAGTGGTTTTCTGTCAGATCCTGAAATTAGTTACCAGGACAACGTTTTACACGACTTGGCTGAAAATAAAATGCCAATTTAAAGCATTTATTAGTTTAAACTAAAAACGTGCAGCTTTCAAATGTTGCTGAGACACAAACATTTATCCTTTGCTTACTGGGCTCATTTTAGAATACAGGTACCGTAAAAACCGGTCTATAATACGCAGTATTTTTGCTCATTTGAATGTCCAGCGTATTAAACACGAAGAGTATTATTTATGGATTTTTTCCCATATTTTTAGACTCATTTTTCGCTCTGATTCTTCGTTTTTCATTTTTGGCGAAAATGGTGCAGTACCAGTTTCGGCCGCTATACGGGCGCTGTAGGCAGCAGCCAGCAGAGGACTCAGAGAGTGAAGAGGAAGAGGGGCCACTTCCAGAAGTTTCTACTTGCATGTGTCCGAAAAAAGACTCCTTTGGTCGGACTGATGTCTCTGTCGCTGCCCGCTCCCTGCTGTGGATGTAGCTGTTTTTGTTTGCAAGATACCACTCATAAACCACACCGCGGATTTTTAAATCCAGCTGATTTCACATTTGGTTCAGCTCAGGAGCCCGTCTGCTATAGTGAGGTAAGAAATATATTTTTAAGCGTTTATTTAGCTAAATTTAAAAGAAGAAAGTGTCCGGTTTGACCCGCCTGGCGCCTGCATAAAAGTCAGCGAACTTTTTTTTTTAAATCCAGCTGATTTGAACATTTCGTTAAACTCAGGAGTACGTCTACTATTAAGTCAGCTAAGAAATATATTTTTTAAGCGTTTATTTAGCTAAATTTAAAGAAAGAAAGCGTCCGGTTTGACCCGCCTGGCGCCTGCCTAAAATTCAGCGAACTTTTTTTTTTAATCCAGCTGATTTGAACATTTCGTTAAGCTCAGAAGCACGTCTGCTATGAAGTCAGCTAAGAAATATATTTTTTCTCGCAAAGAAATAATTGTTTTACCGTGTTTCCTTGTGAAGATCTTCGTACTCGCTTGCTTCTGTCGCCGCCATCTTGATTAGGGCAAATGAGGCGCTGACGCGTCGCGTGGTGATGACGCGTATTAAACACCGGGGCGTATTGTGTACGTTTTTTTCTTGTTTATTGTTAATAATTGGACAAAGCGTATTAAACACCGGAGCGTATTTTCCTCCGGTGAATACGGTAGTCCTCGACTTATGACGGCCTCAAGTTACGACGTTTCGCAGAAACGACACACCTACCATTAAAAAAATATATATATATATGTATATATATACATACAGTATATAGAAAATTTTATTTTGAAAAGCCGAGTTACGCAGTTTCCGGTTTTACTAGCTGTGGAGGCTACAGCTGCCCTGTACTCTCTCAAAAAGCTAAGTCTGGTCCTCTGGACATTCAAAAAACAAAACTGTACATAGTACAACTTACTGTTACTGTGTGTACTGTGAACGCGGTTTTACGTCGTAAACGAATACGTACTGAGGATGGACCGAGCTGCATGGCCGTTTTACGACGTAAACGCAATGGAGAATATGGAGGAGGGACGGAGGAACGGCTTCACCAGCATACCAGTAGGTTATTAACTCTTTTTTTCCTTCACTATAGCTCCCAAGTGTATGTGTGTTTTGATAATTATGTAGGGTACTGTGTTAGGATAGGCTAAGTGCTTGGTAAAATACAGTACTGTACGTATAAGGTGAAGTATTTATGTATGTTCTGACTTTCGTCGAAATTCGGTTTACTATGCAGCATAGGAACGGATCTCCGTCGTAAGTCGAGGACTACCTGTACGACTAAAAGAGGACCTTTTTATTTCCAAAAAGGCTGAAGAAAGTAGAAAAAGCAAAGTGCTTATAACACTGATGTCATCCAAACCTTCAACAAGGAGTGTGAGTTTGAAGCTCGCGTCTTATAATAGCAGTTTGGAAATGTATTTCTCGGTTTGTTTCAACAGGAAGAGTAAAATGTGAAAGTGTGCTGACAAGACGTCAGGACGGTGCGTTTGAGTTCCTCTGCTTAAAACCACCTACTGAATAGATTAGAGAGCGGCTCAGGCTGTACCTTCACAGAACACGTGTTTCATCACAAAACTCTCATGTGAGTCGCCTCACTCATCCCCGGCCTTCTCAGTCACCGAAATAACAAGAAGTGGCATCACAGGGAATATCATTATCTGTAAATGAGCCACCCGCTGCCTCGGTTTAAATTAGAGGACAAGAACGAACGAAGCCTCGAAGGAACAGCGAGATGAGATTCAGTTGGAAGGACGAGCTGCAGAGAGAAGGTTGGATCTGGACTGATCAGGAAGAGCAGGAGGTCCAAGGTGAAGGCACACACACCCAGGCCACACACACGCCGAGCACTGTGATCACATCAGGGGGTGTGAGCTGCAGAAGCGTCCAGCTTCCACGTGAAGGCAGTGAGATAAATGCACACACAAATCCCTGTTTTTGTCCTTTGATTTCAGCGCTGCAGCTCTGCAGGTAAACATGAGAGCAGAGTGTGAGGAGACGGACCCACTGAGCATGAGATTGCACACAAACACGCACACACCCACTGACGGCAGAGGGGAGGCGAGATCGCTTTGAGCATTTGCAGCTCCTTGCAAAATGTTCACATGAATGCACAAACTATCTGTAACTTCCCCAGCATCCATCCAGAGATGAATTTTTGTGTCAGCTTCTGATATTTGGCTCCAATTTGCAGGAACTCAATCAAGGAGAACACCTGGACGTGTGCATTCTGACACGCCAACATCATCAAGTTTGTCCTCAGAGTCTGAGGAAGTGAAGAGAATACAGGTAGTCCTCGACTTACGATGGGCTCGAGTTACGACGTTTCGTGGTTACAACATGCATCTCCCATAAAAAAATAAAAATAAATATATATATATATATATAAATATATATATATATACATATAGAAAATTTTATTTTGAAAAGCCGAGTTACGCAGTGTTAGAGTATTATAAAGGGGACCACATATTCAAAATTCACTTTTTAATGTTTTTTTACTCAACTTTGGGTATGTACTTCATAAAAAAACAGTCCTAGGGCCAAAAAAATGCACCCAGTGGTTTATTTACTCTAAGTATATTTATTTATCTTTGATAGAAACACTTCGTTTTCACTTCCTGCGGTTTGTGACGTCACAAACCGCAGCCACAACCCACAACCACAACCCACCCCAACCTTTGTCCCGCCCCGTCACCTAGCAACCCCTGGTGATGCTCCACCCACTTCAGTATAAAAGAGGTGACGGTTGTTTTTCCTTATTTCATGTCAGCACAATGGCTAAAAATGTCACAGAGTCTAGCCAGCTAACGTGAGCGTTGCGAAGATTCTCTAACCCTCCTGGCCCAGATAATGGCATAGTTTTCAGATGGGAGTCTTGAATGAACAGCGATGCAGCATGTTGCAGTGTGTGTGTGTGTGTGTTGGTTTATGTGTCATAGCAGGCCAGACTACGTACCGCTAAACCACATTAACAAACCTGTGTGTGTGTGTGTGTATCCGTTGCGAGTGACATCCGCTCCCTCCAGCGCGCGCACAGGGGGAGGGAGGGAGACGTCAGGGAGTTGTACATTTATTACAGAGGAAAAATTAAAAATGACACGACAACTTGTACACGTCTGATCTGTCCCACAATAAATACGTTGCGGTCCAGTTCAGCTCAGCTATACAGGGCTCTGGGTGGCAGTAACGCGAGTTCAGACATCCTCGTCTGCCTTTGGAGGGCGGAGTTAATGTAAACAGATCTTTGAAGGGCGTGGCCACGAGATCTCATTATCATAAACCAGTCGTTCAAAACGAAAGTTAAAAATGGCAGAATTAAAAAGGGTATAATTGATTATCTAAGAATTATTTTGTGTATTAAATTGAATGAACATTGTCTGGATACCCCACAGACATACCATAAAATTTTTAAAAACCTATCTGTGGTCTCCTTTAATGTTTATCATCTAAAAACGTATAGTATGAAACAATGTATCTGTTCACTCCCTGAGAAATATTTGTCTTACACAATACTTGTTTACTAAAGAGACAGAAGATCAAAAGAATGTTCTTTGTTTCAAGACCTGTTGTTCCTGACTCAGCCAAAACTGAGTACAGTACATCTATTGTGTGAAAACTGTCTGAACCTGTTTTCTTGTAAAACTGCCAACCCACTGAGTGAATAAAAGGCTGAGACGGCCATTTGTAAGGCGGACTCGTTCTCCGCCTGTTTTAGGGACGGACCCACTTTGCAAAGTTCATACCAAATGCTAACTCTTGTTTCTTGTGCGATTCATTTTAGTAGATGCTGCAGGGTGCTGTTTCCGGTTTTACGTTCTAAACGTAGCGGCGGAGAAATACTGCCCTGTACTCTCTAAAAAAGCTAAGTCTGGTCCTCTGGACATTCAAAAAACAAAACAAAACTTGTTGGAGCAAGCTGGACAGGCAGAAACAGGCAGCAGCTGTGGAAAAGTAGCTGTTTTATGGACGGCGGTTTTACAACGTAAACAAATGCAGAATCCGGAGGAGGGATGGAGGAACTGAGGAAATGGCTTCACCAGCATTCCAGATTAGGAAATTAACTATTTTTTTCACTTCATTATGGCTCTGAAATGTTTGTGTTTTTTGATAATTATGTGGGGTACTGTGTTAGGACAGGCTAAGTGTTTGGTAAAATACAGTACTGTATGTATAAGGTGCAGTTTGAACGTATGTTTTGAGTTACGTCGAAATTCGAGTTACGATGTAGCGTAAGAACGGATCTCCGTCGTAACTCGAGGACTACCTGTATTTGGAAAAGCTGAGTTACGCAGTTTCCGGTTTTACGTTCTAAATGTAGCGGCGGAGAAATACTGCTCTGTACTCTCTAAAAAAGCTCAGTCTGGTCCTCTGGACATTCAAAAAACAAAACAAAACTTGTTGGACCAAGCTGGACAGGCAGCAGCTGTGGAAAATAGCTTTTTTATGGACGCGGTTTTACGACGTAAATAAATTGAGAATACTGAGGAGGGATGGAGGAACGAAGGAAATGGCTTCACCAGCATTCCAGAGTAGGAAATTAACTCTTTTTTCCCTTCATTATGGCTCTGAAATATATGTGTTTTTTGATAATTATGTAGGGTACTGTGTTAGGATAGGCTAAGTGCTTGATAAAATACAGTATATTGTACGTATAAGGTGCAGTATGTACGTATGTTCCGACTTACGTCGGAATTCGGTTTACGACGCCACGCAGGAACGGATCTCCGTCACAAGTCGAGGACTACCTGTACATTCATTTTTCACACATACTTGAATAATAATAACCGTCTGGGGTGTCTAGGGGTGACAGGGCGTTCTCTGTAGCAGGCCCAAGACTCTGGAACGAGTTACCGCTGCTCATCAAACAGGCCCCCTCCCTCTCGGTTTTCAAATCCCGGTTAAAAACTCACTACTACTCCATCGCTTTCAATGCCAGCTGATTTGTATTGGATCGTTTGATTTATGATCTGCAATGTTTTTATGTTTTTCGTGTTGTACTTCATTGTCTGTGTTGCCTGTTGCGTGTTTGTTTGTCCAGCACTTTGGTGTGGACTTGTTCCTGTTTAAAGTGCTTTATAAATAAAATGGTATGGTAAAATAAATGGTATGGTATGGTCTGTAACCGTGATCAAAACAGGTTCCAATCGATTTGTGCAGATCGGAATAAAAACAAAAATCTTCTCTTCGGCTCATCCAGCGTAGACGCCTCCATCCCCGCCTGAATTCGGTCTGAACATCTGGATGGTAACACAGTGGAGGTTTAATCAGGGCCGAGCATCAGGGCAGGAGGAGAGCGTGCCGAATCCATTAAATATGGATTAGAGTGGTAATCGCTGGAGAATGGGACTGGAGGGCAGACGGGTGCAGCGGGGCTGCCAGGTGGGTCAGCTGCTGTGATCCTGAACCACAACAGAGGAACACAAATGGATGAACGTGCCTCGAGGTGCAGCGGCGGGTGTCCCCAACATGCACACGCCTGTGTTAGCAGAGAATTAGCAGCACGCTCGTGGCACAATCTGTTCAGGAAGAGTCAACGGATCGGATGAGGAGACAAACGTGACATGTGAGGGCTGTTAGCTGCACAAACGAGGGGGCGTTTGGGATCTGTTTGTGCGTCGGTGCATGCAGCCCAGGGAGGACGTCGCTGCAGAGACACTCGACGTGGGACTAAATGTGGTTTAATGATGCTGAAGACCAGATGTGTCTCTCACACGCTGGATTCTGTGCAGATGATAATGGAAAGTGAAGGGAAGCACATTTTTACTTTCGTGTAATTGTTACACGAGGATTCCTAAACAGTCCGGAGATTACGGCTCAGCCAGCGGGCGACTGAAAACTGTGCAGCCGTTTTAGAGCAAAGATCCAACATCTGATGCAGAAAAACCTGAAGACAAAACATCTGGTTCTCACACATTCAGTTTGCCGAGATAAGAAAACCTATGAATAGATTTGCATTAAGTTGGCAAAGAACCCGTTCAACTTTCAGGATTTTACAAAGATAAAGAAAGACATGCGGGAATCTACACGAACAAATGAGACGTCTGATTTAAAAAAAAAGGACTTTTCAGATAAGAGCGTGCACGTCACATACTCGTAGGAGAGTTCAAGAAAGGCTGCGTTTAAAAGAAAACCTCCAAGTTTATTAATGGTCAAAACATCTAAACGTCAGAGACGACAGTTTGTGGAAGCTCTTCTGTGGAGCTTGAAGGAGGAACCAGAGGAAATGAACAAAAGGAAGAGGAGGGAAGGAGAGGATCTGATGCTATGGGATAGAATAAGCAATTGTTTGAGAGAAAATATTTAATTTGTCTTGTTTTACACTTATTCGTTATAACTTACATTTTAGGTCACAAAAGACGAGGTCAAGATTTTCTTCCCACGAGCCCTTTTTGAGTTGTACATTTTAGCTCTGCCCCATAAACCCAAATACAAACCGGATTTCAAAAATGTTGGGACACTAAACAAATTGTGAATAAAAACTGAATGCAATGATGTGGAGATGGCAAATGTCAATATTTTATTCGTAATAGAACATAGATGACAGATCAAAAGTTTAATCTGAGTAAATGTAACATTTTAAAGGAAAAATATGTTGATTCAAAATTTCACAGTGTCAACAAATCCCAAAAAAGTTGGGACAAGTAGCAATAAGTGGCTGGAAAAAGGAAATTGAGCATATAACGAACATCTGGAAGACCAATTAACACTAATTAGGTCAATTGACAACATGATTGGGATAAAAAGAGCTTTTCAGAGTGTCAGTGTCTCTCAGAAGCCAAGATGGTAAGAGGATCACCAATTCCACCATTGTTGCACAGAAAGATAGTGCAGCAATACCAGAATGGTGTTACCCAGCGTAAAATAGCAAAGACTTTTAAGTTATCATCAACCGTGCATAACATCATCAAAAGATTCAGAGAATCTGGAACAATCGCACCTCCACATCATTGCATTAAGTTTTTATTCACAATTTGTTCAGTGTCCCAACTGTCTTGGAATCCGGTTTGTGTGTTCTGTCTGGACCTCAAAAACAAAAACAACAAAATGTGACACAAACGTGTAACTTTCAACTTCACTAACACGCAGGTGCCATCAAGAACCTCCTGTTGTTGACCCGATCTCGGCCGTAAAACTCTACTGGATGCTCGTGATCTCCGGGCCCTTAAACGTCACTGCACCTCAAACAGGAATGCCACTGTCAAGGAAATAACAGAATGGGCTCAGGAATACTTCCAGAAAGCATTGTCAGTGAACACAATCCACCGTGCCATCCGCCGTTGCCAGCTGAAACTCTACAGTGCAAAGAGGAAGCCATTTCTAAGCAAGCTCCACAAGCTCAGACGTTTGCACTGGGCCAGGGGTCATTTAAAATGGAGTGTGGCAAAATGGAAGACTGTTCTGTGTCAGATGAGTCACGATTTGAAGTTCTTTATGGAACACTGGGACGCCATGTCATCCGGACCAGAGAGGACAAGGATAGCCCAAGTTGTTATCAACGCTCCGTTCAGAAGCCTGCATCACTGATGGTATGGGGTTGCATGAGCGCTTGTGGCATGGGCAGCTTGCATGTCTGGAAAGGCACCATTAATGCAGAGAACTATGTTCAGGTTCTTTTTTGGAATTTGTTGACGCCATGAAATTTTGAAACATATTTTTCCCGTAAAATGACACATTCTCTCAGTTTAAACTTTTGATCTGTGATTTGTGTTATATTCTGCATAAAATATTAGATGTTGGCACCTCCACATCATTGCATTCAGTTTTTATTCACAATTTGTTCAGTGTCCCAACTGTCTTGGAATCCGGTTTGTGTGTTCTGTCTGGACCTCAAAAACAAAAACAACAAAATGTGACACAAACGTGTAACTTTCAACTTCACTAACACGCAGCTGCCATCAAGAACCTCCTGTTCTTGACCCGATCTCAGGGGGGGGTTGCACACGAGCCGCGGCCAAAAATGAACAAAATTTGGATCTTCTCAGAAAACGATTCTCTTCCTGTCGGCTCCGTTTTGTTTCTCGTGAGACGTTTTCCAGTCACCGGATGTGGTTTAATGTTCAGTGGAAGCCAACATCAGAGAAAGGAACAGATTTTAACTAAATGGAAACAACCTCTGTTGTGGTGAAAGGAAACATCCCAGAGCCACGTTCAGCTTCTATTAAAGGTCAAAAACATTCAGAGACAGTTCCCTTTGGGTGTGAACTCATAAAAACATCCCAGAAGGTAAACGCTTTTTTTTTTTGGTCTGTTTGGACCCGAGCGTTCAGCGTTGTCCACCGCTGTGTTCAGCTTCGAGCAGCATCCACAGCACATTTTAATGATGAGACCCTTAAAGCGTCCTCCCCACCCTGAAGAGTCCCCCGAGGGTGGAGGGTCAAAGCAGCTGCGGCGGACAATCGACTCCCGCTGCGTGTGTTTTTAAAGAATAAAGAGGAAGGATCTGGAATACGATGGTCTGCTTCGATAAAACCAGAAAACAGGAAATCTGTTCTGTTAAAGTGATGTTTTACTTACACCAACTTTTATTTTACAGCTTGTTCAAACTTTTTTATTTGTGTTGCCGTCATAAAATCTAAATGATCCTCGTTCTTTTGACGACATTTGGTAATCGTTCTATTATTTATATTCTGCACAACATCCCAGTTTGTACAGAAGGGCGTTGTACTACGTTGAAAATAAACTGAATACACTTTTCATCGCCCCAGGTTCAATGCCAAGGTCATATATCCCTTCATTTTATTTATGTATTGTATATTTATTTGTTGTAAAATGTTGTATTATTTTGTTTTTTATTATAAAATGAATGAATAAACTAAATTTAAAAAAAAAAACTAAAAATAAATCAAGGTCAAACTTAAAACTATCTTTGCTGTTCTGGACCATAATTTCTGAATCGCTCAAGATTATGGAACTGAACTTGATGCACATATGCTTCACCACTAGACATAGTGTTGCTCACACTTTTATCACCCCTGCTTAAAGGTCAAGGTCATTAATCAAGGTCAAAGTTAATACTATATTTGCTTGTCTGGACTCTGTCTTCGGATCTGCTCAATATTATTTTATTGAACATGATGCACATATGCAACACCACTAGAGGGCGTGTTGTATATACTTTTCATCCCCCCAGGTTTAATGTCAAGGTCATAAATCAAGGTCAAACTTAAAACTATCTTTGCTGTTCTGAACCATAACTTCGGAACTGCTCAAGATTATTTAACGTGATTCACATATGCATCACCAACAGACAGAGTGTTGCGTACACGTATCCCTCCAGCTTCAATGTCAAGGTCATAAATCAAGGTCAAATTTAAAATATATTTGCTTCTCTGGACTATGACTTCTGATCTGCTCAAGATTATTTTATTGAACTTGATGCACATATGCAACACCACTAGAGGGAGTGTTGTATGTACTCTTCATCCCCCCAGGTTCAATGTCAAGGGCATAAATCAAGGTCAAACTTAAAACTATCTTTGCTGTTCTGAGCCATAACTTTGGAACAGCTCAAGATTATTTAACGTGATTCACATATGCATCACCAACAGACAGAGTGTTGCGTACACGTATCACTCCAGCTTCAATGTCAAGGTCATAAATCATGGTCAAATTTAAAATATATTTGCTTGTCTGGACTATGACTTCTGATCTGCTAAAGATTATTTTATTGAACTTGATGCACATATGCAACACCACTAGAGGGAGTGTTGTATGTACTCTTCATCCCCCCAGGTTCAATGTCAAGGTCATAAATCAAGGTCAAACTTAAAACTATCTTTGCTGTTCTGAACCATAACTTCAGAACCGCTCAAGATTATTTAATTTAACTTGATTCACATATTCATCACCAACAGACAGAGTGTTGCGTATATGTATCACTCCTGCTTCAATGTCAAGGTCATAAATCAAGGTCAAAGTTTAAAATATATCTGCTTGTCTGGACCATAACTTCTGAACTGCTCAAGATTATTAAACTAAACTTGATGCACATAAGCATCACCACTAGACGGCCACATTTATCACCCTGTTTCAAGGTCAATGTAAAAAAAATCAAGGTCAAATTAAAACCAGGTCTTTTCTTCCAGTCCATGGCTGTAGATTGCTGTGCTGATGTGTAAGTTTGTTGACGGGCGCGTGACGTGTCGTATGAGGTGCTCGTCTATGTTGGCGAGGCCTCGGAGGTGAACAAGGCGTCATCGAGAGGGCTCTTCCTTTGACGAGCAGAAACATTTCAGAGTACGTCTCCAGTTTCAGAGAACATCTCCAGTTTCAGAGAATGTCTCCAGTTTCAGAGAACGTCTCCAGTTTCAGAGAACATCTCCAGTTTCAGGGAACGTCTCCAGTTTCAGAGAACGTCTCCAGTTTCAGAGAGCGTCTCCAGTTTCAGAGAGCATCTCCAGTTTCAGAGAACGTCTCCAGTTTCAGAGAACGTCTCCAGTTTCAGAGAACATCTCCAGTTTCAGAGAACGTCTCCAGTTTCAGAGAACGTCTCCAGTTTCAGAGAGCATCTCCAGTTTCAGAGAACATCTCCAGTTTCAGAGAATATGACATATTGTTCTTCCCAATGAAACAACCTCGAACCACTGCATCAACCTTTCTGCTCTAGCCCTGTCTGAAAAACAAAAAGTCACAAATCTGGGAGTGATAATGGATCCTTCCATGAAACTCAACAGTCATGTAAACATGATCGTTAAATCCTGTTTTTTCCAGCTGAGGCGACTGTCTAAGCTGAAGCCCATATTATCAAAAAATAACCTGGAGACAGTAATTCACGCATTTATTACATCTAGGCTTGATTACTGCAATTCACTTCTGCTTGGCGTCAGTCAGGCCTCCATTGCACGATTACAACTGGTTCAGAACGCAGCTGCCCGATTTTTAACCAGTACACGCAAAAGTGAGCACATTACACCAGTCTTGGCCTCCCTGCACTGGCTACCGGTTCATCTTCGAATCCAGTTCAAAATTCTCATGTATGTCTACAAATCACTGAACAGTCTCGCCCCCATCTCTCAGATCTGATACACCCATATGTCCCTCCAAGTGAGAGGACCGGGTACTTTAAAGAGTTCCAGAAACTTGCCTTAAGCGCAGAGGTGACAGGGCCTTCTCTGTAGCTGGCCCTAGACTCTGGAATGAGTTACCGCTGCTCATCAAACAGGCCCCCTCCCTCGCAGTTTTCAAATCCCGGTTAAAAACTCACTACTATTCTGTTGCTTTCAACACCCGCTGATTGGTATTTGATTGTTTTATTTTGATCTGCAATGTTTTTATGTTTTTCGTGTTGTACTTCATTGTCTGTGTTGCCTGTTGCTTGTTTGTTAAGCACTTTGGTGTGGACTTGTTCCTGTTTAAAGTTCTTTATAAATAAAATGGTATGGTATGGTATGGTAACATCTCCAGTTTCAGAGAACATCTCCAGTTTCAGAGAACGTCTCCAGTTTTAGAGAACGTCTCCAGTTTCAGAGAACGTCTCCAGTTTCAGAGAACGTCTCCAGTTTCAGAGAACATCTCCAGTTTCAGAGAACGTCTCCAGTTTCAGAGAACATCTCCAGTTTCAGAGAACGTCTCCAGTTTTAGAGAACGTCTCCAGTTTTAGAGAACGTCTCCAGTTTCAGAGAACGTCTCCAGTTTCAGAGAACGTCTCCAGTTTCAGAGAACATATCCAGTTTCAGAGGATATCTCCAGTTTCAGGGAACGTCTCCAGTTTCAGAGAACATCTCCAGTTTCAGAGAATGGGCCTCATGCACGAACATGTTCGTATTTTTATCCTAAATTTCTTACTTTTGTTCGTACGAAGCGTTCGTACGAACATGCCACGTCAGATTCAACAAACTCTTCTATCCTCAGGAAAAGTGTGTAAATGAGCTGCGCAAATATGATGAATCCCACCTGTTCTATTCACCTGCGCGTGCACGCGGAGAGGTTATTTACATAATTCCCACCCCTCAAAACACCATATAAGGCTACGTTTCCTGCCTCTGACAGCAGAACGGTCCGTTCATAAAATGACAGCGAAAAATAAAAAGAAGAACTGTACAGGTGCGGAGATTGAAGTTCTGCTCTCCTTGATCGAGAAAAGAAAAGCTGTCCTTATTAGCAGCGTCACTCATGGGATTAAGGACCAGCTAAAGCCAAAGAATGTGTGTTTATAATAAATGTGGACCTTAAAATATATGCACGTCCTGGTGGCACACTGGGTAACGCATTGGGCCGTTAGGTGCTCCTAACCTTATCTAGACCTCGTGGGTTCGATTCCCACAAGGTATGACTATTTTTTTCCTTCTTTCTTTAGATTATTTATTCATTCCAGATTAAAAAGACTTTATGCTTTATATCTTGTTGTATTGTAAATAGTTTTCTTGTGTTTTTTAAATCTGGAATGAATTAAAAGAAGAAAAAAAAACGTTGTCCCATGTGGGAATTGAACCCATAAGGTTCGGAACTGCGACGCAACGCTCTTCTCATTGAGCTATCTGAGATCTATGACTGCAACAGGAGGAGGTCAAGTAAAAGTCTGCGTTACCGAAGTCTGCGTTACTGAGACAAATTAAACTGAAATTAATTCATAATTTAAGTTGGTTTTAGTTTGAGATCTTCATATTAATAACGTAGTGTTAGAAAACGGCATTGATAACAAATTGATTTTAATTTAAATACTTTAATCCGTTAGTCATTATAACATTTGAAATTATAATTCGACTTCAAACAGAATAACCTATTGTCAAAAACAATTGTGGTGCGTGATTTTTTAAACTCTAACTATTTTCTAAATAACGAAATATGAAGTTATTAGTGGAGAAATTCCGTCTGGATGACAGCAGACTGACGCTCCTAAAATATACGACAGGTCTGGAGCACACGTAAATTTTGTTCGTATCTGAAAAAAATCTTAGGATACGAAAACATTGTTGAATGCCACAAATGATCCTAAATCACTCGTACGCACAGTTTAAGAACGAATCTGTGCGTACGAACGGTTCGTGCATGAGGCCCAATGTCGCCAGTTTCAGAGAGCATCTCCAGTTTCAGAGAACATCTCCAGTTTCAGAGAATGTCTCCAGTTTCAGAGAGCGTCTCCAGTTTCAGAGAGCGTCTCCAGTTTCAAAGAACATCTCCAGTTTCAGAGAACATCTCCAGTTTCAGAGAGCGTCTCCAGTTTCAGAGAACATCTCCAGTTTCAGAGAACATCTCCAGTTTCAGAGAACATCTCCAGTTTCAGAGAACATCTCCAGTTTCAGAGAACATCTCCAGTTTCAGAGAACATCTCCAGTTTCAGAGAACTTCTCCAGTTTCAGAGAACATCTCCAGTTTCAGAGAACATCTCCAGTTTCAGAACATCTCCAGTTTCAGAGAACATCTCTTTCAGAGAACATCTCCAGTTTCAGAGAATGTCTCTAGTTTCAGAGAACGTCTCCAGTTTCAGAGAACGTCTCCAGTGCTGTGGCTGGATCGAACCCTACAGAAGAAATCAATTTCAGATGGAATCGAAGCGTGCTCTCCCCTCTCATCCCTAAAGTCGTGCAGGAAAGCCCTG
This sequence comes from Garcialebias charrua, assembly GCA_038048925.1. NCBI lineage: Eukaryota > Metazoa > Chordata > Actinopteri > Cyprinodontiformes > Rivulidae > Garcialebias > Garcialebias charrua. The sequence continues at coordinate 1,595 of JBBPBX010037000.1, read as the reverse complement.
CTGCGGGCAAACACATGATCAGTGTTAATAAAGAGAGGAGCTCCGACCTGATCAATCACAGAGTTTGGCAGCGGTGGGCGCAGCAGGAAGTCTTATTACTTCTCTCCTCTGAGGATGCTGCTCCTTCCTGCATTCATTTTCACAGTGGGTCTATTTTTTCTCTGCTGATCTCGTCCTCTTTCACACCCATTCCATCATCTGTATTCTCTCAGGCTTTTTATCTCCCCGTTCCCCACTCTCCACGTCTCCCTTTATCAACAGCACTGTCCCGGTGGGGGGAGCCCGAGCGTTGGAAGCATCAAGTCTCTTCTTTTACAAGAGACCATTTCAGTGTCAAGCACCACTAAAGGTTAATACAGTTTCCAGATACAAAACTCTGTCCCAGTTTAAAACGATGAGCAGTTTATTGCACCAGTATTGACTGGTTCCCTCTCTTCTTATTCCTGGCTGAAATCCTCACTGCAAGAGAAAATCCCCATAAAAGATTCCCTTAAGATGAAAAGACAATATTAAACCTTCCATGCAACAAATGTAATTTGTACAAAGCAGATTCGAGAGGTTTAGGATGGAACGTGCACTAATGTGCAGGAAGAAATAAAGTCATTGAAGGGGTTGTTCAGACTAGAGGAGTATCAACTTATTACCCAGAGAGGCGTTCAGGGGTTGCTGCGGCTAGAGGAAACTGCCACGCTGGAGAATAATGAGATTATTTATTATGGCGTTCAAATATAAAAAATAAAAAGACTGCATATAAAAGTGGGAGAGGTAATAATGCTCTGCTCTCTGTCCTTTTCATTTTCTTGTTGCCTCTGGGACCTCATAAATTTTTCCTTTGATACTTCCTTCCCAGTTCTCGTGTTGAGCCGCTCACTTAATTAACGCAGAGGCAGCCGAGCGCCTACACAACGAGGCCGCGACCAGAACCTGTTCCAGCAGCAGTCCTCCATGGAGCGCGAGTTTCAGCAGGCTCAAAACCATCAGAACCATCAGCCAGCTGTGACTCTGTGGTCATTTGAACACATCTTCAACAACCTCACGCACGTTAATGTCCACACGAGCAACATTTTGACATGTGACGCAACCGCACGGCTACAGTCTGAACAAACCGGGTGTGGGTGATGATTCAAGCTCATTAAATAAATCAGAGACTGGACCAGAGGTTTGCAAACATCACAATACTATGAACTTACACAATACTATGAACTTACACAATACTATGAACTTACACAATACTATGAACTTACACAATACTATGAACATATCATGATCTATACCCCTAATTTAAATTGTGCAGAGCAACAACATGCACATGAACTCAGTGTTACACAAACACATATTCTATCTATCCATATATCTATCCATCATATTTACTCACTTCTTCCTTTTAGGGTTGCAGGGTCACTGGTACCCATTAGGGGTGCAGGAAAAAAATCAATTTTTTAAAATAATCTAGATTCTTAGTCCTGGCTATTCAGAATTGATTCTAAAAGCCCCAAAATCATTTTTTTTAAACTAAATATGAATCAATATGTCAAAAAAACTGGAGTCTGTATTTTATTTTGAGTTAAAGGTTAATGCACTACGGTAGGCTGAAG
>JBBPBX010036999.1:14540-31173 GCA_038048925.1 Garcialebias charrua | reverse complement strand
ATGGAATATTTGAGGGTGAGAAAATGCCTGAAGAATGGAGAAGAAGTGTGCTGGTTCCCATTTTTAAGAACAAGGGTGATGTACAGAGTTGTAGCAACTACAGGGGAATTAAGTTGATGAGCCACACAATGAAGATCTGGGAGAGAGTTGTGGAAGCAAGACTTAGACAAGATGTGACTATCTGTGAGCAGCAGTATGGTTTCATGCCAAGAAAGAGCACCACAGATGCCATCTTTGCTTTGAGGATGTTGATAGAGAAGTACAGAGAGGGTCAGAAAGAACTCCATTGTGTGTTTGTGGATTTAGAAAAAGCTTATGACAGGGTACCAAGAGAAGAGGTGTGGTATTGCATGAGGAAATCTGGAGTGGCAGAAAAGTATGTTAGACTGGTACAGGACATGTATGAGGACAGCAGGACAGTGGTGAGATGTGCTGTGGGAGTGACAGATAGCTTCAAGGTGGCGGTGGGATTGCATCAAGGATCGGCTCTGAGCCCCTTCTTGTTTGCTCTGGTGATGGACCGACTAACAGATGAGGTCAGGCAGGAATCCCCATGGACTATGATGTTTGCAGATGACATTGTGATCTGTGGTGAGAACAGGGAACAAGTGGAAGAGAACTTGGAGAGGTGGAGGTATGCTCTTGAAAGAAGAGGAATGAAAGTCAGTCGTAGTAAGACAGAGTACATGTGTGTGAATGAGAGGGAGGCCAGTGGAACAGTGAGGCTACAAGGAGCAGAGGTCACAAAGGTGCAGGACTTCAAGTACTTGGGGTCCACTGTCCAGGAAAATGGGGAATGTGGTAAAGAGGTGAAAAAGAGAGTCCAGGCAGGATGGAGTGGATGGAGAAAAGTTTCAGGAGTGATTTGTGACAAAAAGGTGTCAGCAAAGGTCAAAGGAAAAGTTTACAAGACAGTGGTGAGACCAGCTATGTTGTATGGTCTGGAGACAGTGGCATTGACAAAAAGACAGGAGAAAGAACTGGAAGTGGCAGAAATGAAGATGCTGAGGTTCTCCTTAGGAGTGACAAGGATGGATAAGATCAGGAATGAGATCATCAGAGGTACAGCACATGTTGAACAACTGGGAGATAAAGTTAGGGAGGCCAGACTGAGATGGTTTGGACATGTCCAGAGGAGGGACAGTGGGTATATTGGTAGAAGGATGTTAGAAATGCAGCTGCCAGGAAAAAGACAAAGAGGGAGACCAAAGAGGAGATATATGGATGCAGTTAGAGAGGACATGAAGGTAGTTGGAGTGAGGACAGAGGATGCAGAGGACAGAGTGAGGTGGAGGAGGATGACTCGCTGTGGCGACCCCTGAAAAGGGAAAAGCCGAAAGAAGAAGAAGAAGAAGAAGAAGATTCCGCTTTTAATACCATCTTGGCAAGATGGCGGCTGAGCAGAGTGGACGTTTGTAGTCGGGCTCCTGCCAGTACCTCCAAAAGGAGTATTTGGAGAGCTTGTACTCGCAGTTTTTAGCGCTGGATGTGCAGAGAGGAGCTCTGAAAAAGCTGCGGAACTTGGACTGGAGCATGCGATCCAGAATTATGAATCTACAAGCCAACATGTCCGTGAGTTTTTGCCGAGAGTTAGCCAAGCGTAGCTACCGGGCTAATCAAAGCTAACCGAGCTGGGTCACCGTAACCGGGTGCCGTAGCTGCGGAGCTGCGGGCTTCGTTAACAAATAAACCGGAAAAATACGCTGGTTGTTACGAAGAAACGCGGGCCGGCACGCTGGAGGTGCTTTGTTGCAGCGAAAGAAAACAACAAAGCTGGGAGTGGTGGCTTCAGACTACAAGCTAACGCTAACCATGTGCTGCTGATAAAAGCTAATGCGGAAAAACACCACGGAGTTGGGACTGTTGCTACAGGCTGGCGTGAGAGCCGAAAGCCGTGAACGCCACCTCGGGCTTCGAGCTGAGCCGAGCGCAACGAGGGGGCCGTGAACGCAACCTGGGGCTTCGAGCTGATCCGAGAGCCACGAGTGGGCCGTGAACCGTGGACGCCACCTTCGAGCTGAGCCGAGCGCCGTGAGCCGTGGACGCCACCTGGGGCTTCGAGCTGAGCCGTGCGCCGTGGGCGAGCCAGGGGATTGCTGCAGGCTGCTGAAACGTGAGTTCTGAACTAACTGCTGATCTGAAGCAGAGCAACGATCGAGTTGCTGTTGGACGGGAAGCAAGCTGATTACTGTTGGACATGAGCAGAGCAGCGAGCGAGTTGCTGCGGATGGGAGCAGAGCAGCGAACGAGTTGCTGCGGACGTGAGCAGATCGGCGAGCGAGTTGCTGTGGAACAGTGATTTTCTGTATCCAGATCAGAAGAAGCAGGCGTGATGAGTCCTAGTAAAAAAAATAAATCGGAGCAGCAGAAACAGGAGTCGGCGAGTAAAAAATCGGTGGATAAAAATTTGGAGTTAATGGAGGAATTGAAAAATGCAGTAAACGTTCTCACTGTGGAAGTTGCAAGTTTGAGAGCTGATCAAAAAAACTTTATTCAACTGGTAGAGGAGATGAAACAAATGAAAGCTCAGGAGGTCATCAGAGAAGAACGATTAGCTCAATTGGAACAAAAGTGTGAGGACATGGAACAATACATAAGAGGCGAAAACATGGTCATTTCTGGACTCGAGCTTAAACGCTGGTCATCGGCTGATGTAACCAAAGGCGTTAACACGAGTGAAGGAGGACGACCAGAACAACTGCAGTCTCTGGAGAATCAGGTAGTCACTTTCTTAAGTGACAAAGGCATTGACATTAAACGTGATGACATTTCCACCTGTTACACACTGCCCAATAGAGCTAACAAACTTAAACCGTCAGTAGTCGTGAGATTCATTGGAAGGAATCAAAGAAACAGGGTAATGATGCAGTCAAAGAAACTCGCAAAAACTATGGTCTTCATGAATGAACACCTAACTAAAAAAAACGCAAACATTGCACATGCAGCAAGGTTGTTGAAAAAGGAGGAAAAAATAAAAAAAACTTGGACAAGAAACGGAAACATCTGGATCAAAGTAGATGAAAATTCTCATCCTAAAATAATAAAAGAACTGAAAGACTTAGAAACATTCAAATGAGCTCAAAAATGACAAATCACCAATCACTATCACATGTTCATACACAAAATTAACAGAAATGAACAAACAAACAAATAGATTAAAACATGACAGCAACAAACGAAGACTCAGAATTCAAAATATATAATGTTGAAGATATGGTTGATGCAAACTTTTATCCTGCTATAAAAGACTGTGAATACTATAATGAAGAAAAGTTTAATAACATCAATATAACAAATGGAGATCTCTCTATTATTCACATATCCAAAATAACAGATTATTTAAAACAGTTAAACAGAACTTTTACATTAATAGCACTGTCAGAGACATGGCTTAATGATGAAAACAAAAATAATGTTCACATCGAAGGATATGAATTATATCATTTAAACAGAAACAATAAAAAAGGTGGTGGAGTAGCTCTATTTGTCAAAAATGAAATAAAGTGTAGAATAATTAAAGAAATGTCAATAATTGTTGACAATCTTATGGAAATAATAACAATAGAAATATTAAACGAAAATGCTAAAAACATATCCATAAGTTGTGTATATCGATCACCAGGATCAAATATAGAAATATTCACCGATAAAATCATACAACTACTGGAAAAGAGTTTAAATAAAAAAGTTTTCTTGTGCGGAGACTTTAATATTGACCTGGGAAATAAAACAGATTCAAATAACATCAGCACATTTCTAAATTCAATGTATAGTTTAAATCTTTATCCGTTAATATCAAAACCAACAAGAATTACAACTCATAGTGCTACGATAATTGACAACATTTTCACAAATATAACAAATGGGGATATGACAGGTGGTATCTTAACAACTGATTTAAGTGATCATTTACCAGTTTTCACTATCTACAGAAATGATCAAAACATTACAAAAGAAGTTACAATTAAGAAAAAAATAATAAACACATCAAAAAAAGCTATGGATCAATTAAAAGATGATTTACAGAAGCAAAACTGGAAGGACGTGTATATTGATGATGTTAACAGATCATATGATGAATTTATGAACATTTTAGAAGCTCTGTATGAAAAGAATTGTGTGCAAAGAAATCGTAGAAAAAGAAATATTGTTGACCAACCTTGGATGACTAAAGGGTTGAGAAATGCTTGTAAAAAAAAAATAACTTGTATTTATGTTTCTTAAAAACGAGAACACAACAAGCTGAAGAAAAATATAAAAAATATAAAAATAAATTGGTAATGATTATAAGAAGATGCAAGAAAGAATACTATAGTGATTTATTAAACAAGAGCAATGGTGACACTAAAACAACATGGCGAGTAATAAATGATGTTCTAAAAAGTCATAAAGCAAAAACGAACATTGCAAAATATTTTGTGAAAGATGACAAAGAAATACATGATGAGAATGATATCGTAAATGAATTTAATCAATATTTTGTAAATATTGGATCAAGCCTTGCAGCTAAAATACCAAAAGTAGATAATAAGGTGTGTCATTCAATTAAAAGTTGCACCAACAGTATTTTTCTTAGTGGAACTAACAAAGAGGAAATTATGAAAATGGTAAAAAATCTCTCAGACAAGAGATCAAAAGACTGGGTGGACATGGATATGATGTTCGTAAAGGAAATAATAAGTTATGTTATTGAACCGTTTACATATATATGCAATTTATCTTTTTCAACAGGAATATTTCCAGATAACATGAAAGTAGCAAAGGTAATTCCTCTTTTTAAAAATGGTGATAAATGTGTATTCAATAATTATAGGCCAATATCCTTATTACCACAGTTCTCAAAGATTCTAGAAAAACTATTTGTGACCAGATTGGATCAATTTATTGATAAACAAAACATTTTAAGTAGCAGTCAATATGGGTTTAGAGAAAAAAACTCTACGTCAATGGCTCTCATGGATTTAATGGAACAAATAACTAATGCTGTCGATCATAAACAGTACTGTGTTAGTGTTTTTGTTGATCTAAAAAAAGCATTTGATACCATTGACCACACCATTCTCCTTGAAAAACTAAATAAATATGGTATTAGAGGACCAGCATTACAGTGGGTATCTAGCTATTTGAAGGACAGGAAACAGTTTGTGCAAATAAATGATGTTAGATCTGACCTCCGTGATATCACTTGTGGAGTTCCTCAGGGTTCTGTGCTTGGACCAAAGTTGTTTATTTTATATGTGAATGACTTGGTAAATGTGTCAGCACTACTTAAATGTGTTCTTTTTGCCGATGACACCACTTTTTTCAGTTCGGGTAATGACATAAAACAGATTTTGGATATGATGAAAACAGAATTTATAAAAATACAAACTTGGTTTAAATTAAACAAATTATCTTTGAATTTAGATAAAACTAACTACATGATTTTCAGTAACAAAAAGGGAATTGTTGATGACGATCCATTTGAAATTGAAGATGTTGTGATCTGTAAAGTGAGTGAAGTGAAGTTTCTGGGTGTTATCATTGATGACAAACTGACATGGAAAGATCATGTAAATTCCATTAAAAAAAAACTAGCTAGAGCAATTGCAGTACTGTATAAAGTCAGGGATTTTTTAATTGATAAAGCTTTACATATGTTGTATAACACAATCATTGCTCCACATTTAATCTATTGTATTGAGGTTTGGGGAAAAGCATGCAAAACTATTACAAAGCCTGTTTTTATTTTACAAAAGAGAGCTGTAAGAGTAATCACCAGAAAACATTTCACTCACCCTTCAAACACTTTGTTTATTCAACTAAACTTATTGAAATTCCAGGAATTGGTAGAATATAGTATTTTATCAATTATGTATAGGGCTCATAATAACACATTACCTTTAAATATCCAAAGAAATTTTATAAAAAGACAAAGTTATTACAATCTCAAAGGGACAGAGATATTCATCAAACCACAATTCAGAACCAGCTTAAAAGGACGGTCTACCTCAATTCAGGGAATTCGATTGTGGAATGCTCTGGAGAGTGATGTTAAAAATGAAAAATCAATGTATACATTTAAGAAAAAGGTCAAAAAGGACTTGCTCAAAAACTATATATGATGTAATCTTGCGTGTTTGTGTATTACAATTATGTTGTACTTATGATGTACGTTTGTGTATTACAGTTAGAAAAATTAAGTAGAGTTATTCATTTTATGAAGCAGTTTGTGTATTACAGTTAGAAAAATTAAGTAGAATTATTCATTTTTGTGATGAATTTGTGTATTACAATTAGGAAAATTAAGTAGAATTATTCATTTTGTGAACATCTTGATGTTGTGCCATCTTTTAGTTTGTGTATTTCAATTAGAAAAATTAAGTAGAATTAAGTAGAATTATTCATTTTATGATCTAGTTTGTGTATTACAGTTAGGAAAATTAAGTAGAAAAAATAATTAAAAAAATAGGAAAATTAAATAAAATTATAAAAAAATAAAAAAAAAAAAAAATTAGAATTAGAAAATTAATTAGAATTATGGGTGATGTAGTTTGTGTATTACAGTTAGAAATATTAAGTAGAATTATTCATTTTGTGATCTAGTTTATGTTTTACAGTCAGGAAAATTAAGTAGAATTATTCATTTTGTGATGTAGTTTGTGTATTACAGTTAGGAAAATAGGTAGAACTATTCATTCTGTGATGTTGCTTGAAAGTTATCATTGGTTGAACAAACTGTGAAATAGGGGCAGATATAATAAGATTTCATCTTCTTTCTGCTCCCTTCATTTTATCCTACTTGTAATCTTGTATCTGATGAAACTGTCTTGTATTGTTCTTTTAAAATGAATGAATAAACATCAAATCAAATCAAATACTGTGAGGACTCCCATCTGGAGATTTAATACCTCGTCCCTGAACAATAACCCTTTTTGCACCTTTGTTAAGAATGGTCTTTTACAGTATTGGTCTGACAATGAATTCTCCCCAGTTTCTTCTGCCATGATTTGGGATGCGGCCAAGGCCACCCTACGAGGGCAGCTCATCTCTTACAGCGCTTTTCAGAAAAGAGTTCTGGAGGAAAATAGAAAAAAACTGGAGAACGAGGTGTCTAGGTTGGAACATATACATAAACAGTTTCCTACATCAGGGAATCTCAAGACTTTAATCGCTGCTAGAACAAAACTAAATATGGACCATACCCACCATGCCCAGAAGCTGTTACTTTATACTAAACAGAAATTTTACGAATTTGGTAATAAGTCAAGCCGTTTGCTTGCCTATTTTATGGAGTCATTGTTTAGGTCTAATGCTTTTCGTAGGGAGTTGACGGATCTGGAAAATACTCTGGTTTCAACCAAATCCCCCAAGGGTCTGATCTCTAAGTTCTATGTATCCTTACTTAGCTCTGAACCATCAAGTTTTGACTCTGTCAAGCGGCTGTGGGAACAGGATCTGGAGGTGAAATTTAGTTCTTCAGATTGGCTCAAGATTTGCAAAGGAACTTTTCCTCAATGTACTTCTATTTCTATACATGAACAAAATTTTAAATTATTTTACAGATCTTACTATACCCCTGTTCGTCTTCAGAGAATGTTCCCCGACCGCTCCAACTTGTGCTGCAAATGTTTGAAGCATAGAGGTACTTTTTTCCACCTGTTCTGGTCATGTGACTTACTGCAGACTTTTTGGAAGGGCATCCATTCAGTGACTGAAAAGATTTTGGGTGGTTGCTTTTCTTTATCTCCTATATTTTATCTCCTAAATGTTTCCCCTAATCATTTGGATGCACAGTCTAAATCTTTGTTTACAATTCTTTGCTTTCTTGCCAAGAAGTGTATTTTGCTACAATGGATTTCACCACATCCCCCCACAGTAAACATGTGGCTCACGCAGATATCTGTCATCCTTCCTTTAGAAAAGCTGACCCATGATCTTAATCACAAATCAGATGTATTTCTGACATTATGGGGTCCTCTTGAGTCTTTCCTGCTTGGTTCCTAGGATTTTAGTATTTAATTATGTTGTATAGCTCTATTTGTTCTTGTTGTTTTTTATTTTTTTATTTTATTATTGCTGTTCCTCGTTTATTTTGATGGCTGTAAGGCGATATCGACTGGAGGAAGAGTCTGAGACCTTAATTCTTGTTTATGTGGAGTATTTTGTTGTAGTTCTGTTTTTGTATGTGGGTATGTGTGTGTGTGTGTGTGTGTGTGTGTGTGTGTGTGTGTGTGTGTGTGTGTGTGTGTGTGGGTGGGTGTGTGTGTGTGTGTGTGTGTGGGTGTGTGTATATGTAGACAGCACAGGGTTTTTCTTGGTGTTTTTTTGTTGTGTTGTAAATAATTGAAAATCAATAAAAAATATATTAAAAAAATAAAATAAATAAATAAATCTGCCTGTTGACTGCGGTCGCACACTGATGTCATCTGTATTCTGAGCGCGGATAGCGCGTCTTGCATTCAGAAGTGGGTTTGCCCGGCTCGGATCCGGCCCTGACACTATGAACTGTGGTGGCTCAGCGGCGCATCAAAGGCGAGTAAAATTAACTCGGCAATGCGCGTTCGTGTTTTTTATGAATGCTCGTTGGAGGCTTGAACACGTATCAAAGCCGGATTGAGCTGTTTTATGAAAGGGGCTCTTGTCTCTCTTTCAGAGACCTTGAAACGGTGATTCATGCTTTTATTACCTCTCGCTTGGACTATTGTAATTCACTGTATGTTGGTTTTAGACAAATCATCTTTGCATCGTTTACAATCTGTCCAGAACGCAGCAGCTCGTCTTTTAACTTCAACTAAAAAATATGAACATATAACCCCTGTCCTGGCTTCTCTTCACTGGCTCCCTGTCCACTATCGGATAGATTTTAAGATTTTATTGCTTGTTTTTAAAATCTTAAAAGGTCTGGCCCCATCATATTTATGTGATCTTATTAACATCTACACTCCAGTAAGAGCACTCCGGTCTACCAACCAGTTTCTCTTAGATGATTTAAAAAAAGCATTCGATACTATTGATCACACCATTCTCCTTGAAAAACTGAACAAATATGGTATTAGAGGACCAGCATTACAGTGGGTATCTAGCTACTTGAAAGATAGGAAACAATTTGTACAAATAAATGATGTAAGATCTGACCTCTGTAATATCACATGTGGAGTTCCCCAAGGCTCTGTACTTGGACCAAAGCTATTTATTTTATATGTGAATGACTTGGTAAATGTGTCAGGACTCCTTAAATGTGTACTTTTTGCTGATGATACCACATTTTTCTGTTTAGGTGAAGATATAGAACAAATGTTGGAATTGATAAAGACAGAATTTGTCAAGATACAAACTTGGTTTAAAATAAATAAATTATCATTAAATCTAGAAAAAACTAATTACATGATATTCAGTAATAAAAAGAAAACTGTTGATGTTCCACTCAAAATTGAGGGTGTTGAGATTTGTAGAGTGAGTGAGGTGAAGTTTTTGGGTGTTATCATTGATGACAAACTGACATGGAAACAACACATAAATTCTGTAAGAATAAAAATAGCTAAATCGATTGCAGTACTGTACAAAGTCAGAGACCTATTGAATGATAAAGCTCTGTATTTGTTGTATAACACAATCATTGTTCCACACTTAATCTATTGTATTGATGTTTGGGGGAAAGTGTGTAAAACAATCACAAAGCCTATTTTTGTATTACAGAAAAGAGCTGTAAGAATTATCACTAGAAAACATTACCGTCATCCATCAAGTACATTATTTTATCAACTAACAAAGTCAAAGTCAAAGTCAACTTTATTGTCAGATCTGCAATATGTACTGTACAGGACATACACAGGACCGAAATTGCGTTTCTCTCAGTCCCTCGGTGCAACAGTAAACATCTAAACATTGAAACACTGAAACATATAATAATAGACATAAGCATAAAATAGTAAAACTAACACTGTCCTGAGTTTTTGCATAGTGGTATAAGAGTATGAAAATTTACACCAACTCTAAAACTAAAACTAAAACATTAAACATTTAATGAACATAATATTGTCCTGAGTTTTTGCATACTAGTATAAAAAAAGAGTATAAAAAGTATAACTAAAATAAACTAAAGGTTTCTAGCATTGACATTTGCAAAGTGGCAAAGCAGCGTATGAGTTAATGTACACAGTACATGCACGAGGTAGTAGTTGATGTTGTTATAGAGGCAAAAAGTGGCATATGCAGTAAGGCACATTGGGCATCCTAAACAAGACCGGTCAGAGCACACTGTATATGTATCAGCAGCGGTGCAGATATTAGAGTAGTGTAAATGTAAACAGTAGCAATTAAATATAAGCAGTAGTAATAAAAGTAAACAGTATTAATAAATGTAAACAGAGAATGTAAACAGTACCATGACTATAGGCAGCGATGCAATACAAACATCAGTGCAAGTATGAGAAAGTTATTGAAGTTCCATGATTTGGTAGACTATAATATTTTATCAGTTATGTATAGGGCTCAAAATAATGCATTACCTTTAAATATCCAAATGCATTTTGTTAAAAGACAAAGTTGTTATAATCTTAAGGGGATCAGAGTCAGAGTCAGAGTCAGAGAGAATTTATTGTCATTTGCACCGCATGTAGTACATGTGTTGAAAACGAGATTATGTACACAGGGTCCCAGTTACATCCAACAACAAATGCAAGAGAAATACAATAATAACATCTAGGATTAACTAAGAGAGACATCACATCAGCTAGTAATACACTAAGCCCTAATGTAGTAGAAAAACATCATTATAAACAGCAGCACGAACATGAGCAGATGGTCACAGATGAACGCAGCAACAAGAAACAGATCAGTACAGTATCAGTATGATGTGACATTTTGCAGTGTTTATTCTTATTATTTATTTATTCATGAGTCTGACAGCCTCAGGGTAGAAGCTGTTTCTCAGTCTAGTGGTTCTACATTTGATGCTCCTCAACCTCCGTCCCGAGGGGAGTGGTGCAAAGAGTGAGTGTGCTGGGTGAGTGAGGTCTTTCATGATGCAGGTGGCTCTTTTTCTGCATCTGGAGGTGTAAATGTCTGTGATGGTGGGGAGACTGACTCCCACAGACTTCTGTGCAGCCTTCACCACTCTCTGCAGAGCTTTTCTCTCTGCAACTGTGCAGCCTCCATGCCACACGTTGATGCTGGAGCACAGGACGCTCTCCACTGCACACCTGTAGAACGAGGTGAGGACTGGGCTTCTCAGACCGGCTCGTCTCAGCCGTCTGAGGAAGTAGAGTCTCTGATGACCTTTCTTGATCAGGCTGGTGGTGTTGTTGGTCCAGCTGAGGTTATCATTCAAGTGTACACCCAGGTATTTGTAGCTGGAGACCACCTCCACCGAGATGTTTGTAAAACAACAATTCAGAACTAGTTTGAAGGGACGTTCTACCTCAATCCAGGGAATTAGATTATGGAATGGCTTGGAGAATGTAGTTAAAAATGCCAAGTCAATGTTTACATTTAAGAAAATGATCAAAACGAATGTGTTAAAAAAAATGAAATAGCGTAATGTGTATTGTATTAGTTAGAAAATTAGAAAGAGTTAGTCATTTTGTACTGTTGGTTGAAGATTATTATTGTTTAATCTGATTGTTGGAAAAAAGGGGCAGATATAATAAGATTTATTCTTCTTTCTGCTACCTTTCATTTTTTTATATTTTGTACATTATCATTTATGGGATTGTCTTGTATTGTTTCTTTTGTAAAAAAAATGAACAAATTTAATAAACATAAACAAGCATAAACATGTCCCCAGATCCAGAATGAAATCCAGAGGTTATCGGGCTTTTGCGGTTGCTGCTCCAAAGCTGTGGAACAGTTTACATGAGAATTTAAAGACTGCTCAGACTGTTGAGACTTTTAAATCTTTGCTCAAGACTCATCTGTTTTACTTGGCATTTGATCTTCACAGAGTCTGAGAACAAATGTTGAGCAGATTTTATTGTTGTTATGTATTTACTGTTAACTTTATTATGTTTCAGTGGCGCTAGATGCGTTTTACTCTATTTTATTTTTATTTTTTTAACTGTACTGCACTTTGGTCGGCTTCGGTTGTTTTTATGTGCTATATAAATAAAATTGACATTGACATTGACATTTTCTGTCTTACGGCAAAAATCCGGTTTTACGAACGCCGCGTGTAATGCGTTGCGACTTACGGCGATTTTCGTGTTACGAACAGGCGTAGGAACGGAACTCGTTCGTAAGTCGGGGACCACCTGTAGATGTTATTTCCTGCATTCTGATGTACAGTAGTCCCTCATTTATCGCAGGGGTTTGGGACTACACCCCCCAGCTATAAGTGAAAAACCGCAAAGTAGGGATGCAGTAGTCCAAGTTCCAGTAAACTTTACTGTCATTAACATCTCAAGTGGTACATGATATGTGTTACGTGGGCACACTTTTTTCAGTCTTTTGTTTGTTTGTTATTTTTATTTCTGGCACCTTTTTGACTGTTCACTGGTGAAGGGGGCGGGGCTCAGCCAGTCAAGTGGTTTTAGCTGAGCTGGCAGCACACCTGGGAGGTGATTAAGTGATTGACAGAGGGGTAGCGTGTGTTGAGAGCGACTGCTGGGCTTTTGAGCTGGTGGGAGCTGCTGTTGAGAAGACGTGTAAAAGAAGGAAATAATTTAAGATACGGTGCGGGTGGACTCTGGAGGAACAGAGTCCTCACCTCGGGCTGATCACCCAGAGGGGGAGCGTCGGATGTTTTTGGCCGGGAGGAAGAGGGTTTGTCCTGGATGAACCGGCTGGACGCTAGTAATGCACCGGGGAGTTTTACACGCCTGCTAAGAATCAACCACCTACGAAAACACAAGTGGTGCGTTTTTAAGAAAAGAGGAAAACTATAAAGGAAAACAAAAACAACTATTGAACAGTGACGGATGAAGGATCGTGCGGGCTCGCCCCTTTCCAGGATGTCAGCTGATTAAGACTCTGATCGGACATCTCAAAGGTAAGCCCCACCTCACTGTGTGTTCCGTCTCTGGTGCCAGTTTTGTTTCTTTTTTTTCCTTTTCTTTCTCATCACGCACTTATAGTTGCGGACCTACTCTCCAGTAAAAAGAACGAGCTGAGGAGAGAAGCAGTTTCGTAACAAGTGGGGGCTCGTCCGGGATCTGAAACTATGGAAGTTATGGAGTGACAAAGCTGCCATAAATTACATGTAGGTTATGTTGGTGTTTCATTGATTCCTGTAACGGTGGAGGAATTTAAAGTTTAAGAATTTCTGTAAGAGGAGTTTTAAACTTTTTTTAGTTTAGTGTGATTTTTTTGTTTAGTTTATTTATTTATTTATTTATTTGTTGTTGACAAAAGTGATTTTCTATCTTGCGCCACCATGGGGATTATGTTTGCCGGACTCATTAAAATGTTTGAGAAGGAGATAGCATTTGACAGATGGGTGCGGTCAAAGAATGTTGGTCAGGACTATGAGAAATTCAAACAGCTTTTCTCTTGGAAGATTTTAAAGATAGTGTTCCTTTTGAGGTAAAACACTATCTCACTTAATCACTTCTCCTCCTCCACCATAACCCTCAGCACTGGCTCTCCTCAGGGATGTGTGCTGAGCCCCCTTCTGTTCACTCTGCTCACATATGATTGTACAGCCACACTTCCAGGCTGTCATATTGTTAAGTTTGCAGATGATACAGCGGTGGTGGGATGCATCACAAACAATGATGAGTCCAGCTACAGACAGGAGGTGGAACACCTGGAGAGCTGGTGCAAAGAGAATAATCTTCACATGAATGTGAAGAAGACAAAGGAGATGATTGTGGACTTCAGAAGGAACAAACACACCCATGCCCCACTGAAAATAGGTGGGTCTGCAGTGGAAGTGGTCTCCAGCTACAAATACTTGGGTGTACACATGAATGATAACCTCAGCTGGAGCAACAACACCACCAGCCTGATCAAGAAAGGTCATCAGAGACTCTACTTCCTCAGACGGCTGAGACGTGCTGGTCTGAGCAGCCCAGTTCTCACCTCGTTCTACAGGTGTGCAGTGGAGAGCGTCCTGTGCTCCAGCATCAACGTGTGGCATGGAGGCTGCACAGTTGAAGAGAGGAAAGCTCTGCAGAGAGTGGTGAAGGCTGCACAGAAGTCTGTTGGAGTCAGTCTCCCCACAATCACAGACATTTATACCTCCAGATGCAGGAAAAGAGCCACCTGCATCATGAAAGACCTCACTCATCCAGCACACTCACTCTTTGCCCCACTCCCCTCAGGACGGAGGTTGAGGAGCATCAAGTGTAGAACCACTAGACTGAGGAACAGCTTCTACCCTGAGGCTGTTAGACTCATGAATAAATAAAAATAAAATAAAAAATAAACACTGCAAAATATCACATCATACTGATGCTGATCTGTTTTCTTGTTGCTGTGTTCATCTGTGTTCATCTGTGACCATCTGCTCATACAAACTCATGTTCGTGCTGCTGTTTATTCCCACTATATTAGGCTTAGTGTATTACTAGTTGATGTTTTTCTTAGTTAGTTCTAGATGTTATTACTGTTTTTCTCTTTCATTTGTTGTTGGATGTAACTGGGACCTCGTGTACATAATCTCGTTTTCATCACATGTACCACATGCGGTGCAAATGACAATAAAGACTCTCTGACTCTGACTCTATGGTACCTAGAGGATCAAAAGGTTGATGGGATTAAGAAAGCTGCCATTATGGCTGATTATTTTGAACTCACCCATCAGTGTTTAGTGAGAGGAGGGAGTGAGTCCATTACTTACTACACACAGCATGGGATTGGAGCTGATGAGGGCTTCCCAAAATCATCTAGAGGGTTCAAGACATCACAGAGCATGACACAGCAACAGGCAAGCGTTCAGACGCCCTGGTGTGCTACTATGGTGGTAGAAAATGACACAAGAAAACTGAATGTTGGGCTTTGGCGAATAGACAAAAGATGAAGGAAAATACTCCATAATCCTGGTTTGCTAGTGTCAAACTGTCTAGAATGTGAGGGATGGGATGAAGATATAGGACATTTTATTGGGCTAAAATTAAAAATATATAAAAAAAATATGTATGGATTTATTTATTTTTTTAGGTGGGGAAGTGTTACGTGGGCACACTTTTTTCAGTCTTTTGTTTGTTTGTTATTTTTATTTCTGGCACCTTTTTGGTGGTTCACTGGTGAAGGGGGCGGGGCTCAGCCAGTCAAGTGGTTTTAGCTGAGCTGGCAGCACACCTGGGAGGTGATTAAGTGATTGACAGAGGGGTAGCGTGTGTTGAGAGCGGCTGCTGGGCTTTTGAGCTGGTGGGAGCTGCTGTTGAGAAGATGTGTAAAAGAAGGAAATAATTTAAGATACGGTGCGGGTGGACTCTGGAGGAAATGAGTCCTCACCTCGGGCTGATCACCCAGAGGGGGAGCGTTGGATGTTTTTGGCCGGGAGGAAGAGGGTTTGTCCTGGATGAACCGGCTGGACACTAGTAATGCACCGGGGAGTTTTACACGCCTGCTAAGAATCAACCACCTACGAAAACACAAGTGGTGCATTTTTAAGAAAAGAGGAAAACTATAAAGAAAAACAAAAACAACTATTGAACATTGAAGGATCGTGTGGGCTCGCCCCTTTCCAGGATGTCAGCTGATTAAGACTCTGATTGGACATCTCAAAGGTAAGCCCCACCTCACTGTGTGTTCCGTCTCTGGTGCCAGTTCTGTTTATTTTTTTTCCCTTTTCTTTCTCATCACGCACTTATAGTTGCGGACCTACTCTCCAGTAAAAAGAACGAGCTGAGGAGAGAAGCAGTTTCGTAACATATGGAACAAAATTATGTACACAAGTAGTAGTAGCAGTAGTAGTAGTAAGTAGTAGTTTATTTTAGTACAGTATTTATATACAGCTATATATAAAGGCATTTTAAACTCTTCCCACATGACAAGAAAGTTCATTCTCAATAGTCCAGGTATCAAATCCGTTCATTCTCAATCAGTTCATCTGGACAGTTTCTTTTTAGTAGAGTAAAGTAGAGTAAAGAGTCTACTAAAAAGAAACTGTCCAGATGAACTGATTGAGAATGAACGGATCTTCCCACATGCTTGCAATGTCCATAACAATTTTCTAAACTCTAAATGCTCTAAAAGAGCACAGCATCTCATGATCTCAGCTCTCTGCCTCTGGCTGCTCTCAGCCTTCTGCCTGCGCTCGCTGCCATGCTCACTTCTCCACTGCAGAGCAGAGATCTGACATATGGGCTGCACACAGGTGCAGCAGGTGCTAAATAATTGAAAACAATTTATTTTAAATGAAAATTCCATGCTGATCATGCGGCTCATCAATCAATCAGCCAATTGTGTCATGTCCAATCTTACTTTGAAAAACCGTGATAGTTTGAGTCCGCGAAAAACGAACCGCAAATTAGCGAGGACTACTGAATTTTAATGGGTTATTTAACATCTAGTTTTACCTACACAAGTATCACTTGATTCAATAACTATTTTAGAGTTAATGGCACAACAAGAAGTAGCCTGACCAACAACTCTACTTATGTGAATAGAGCACACTCTGCTTCTCTCCACACATCATGTGTGAGAGAAGAGAGTGTGACTAGGATGTGTCACACATCCTAGTCACAGTCTAAAAACAGTGTAGCCTAAG
>JBBPBX010036999.1:2670-13877 GCA_038048925.1 Garcialebias charrua | reverse complement strand
CTATGCAGCAAAAATACTAAAAACATTCTAAAAATACTACTAAAATACTAAAATTAAGGTGCCAAAGTTGAAAAAGAAATACATCTATAGTATGATTCAGTTGGCAGTGAGGTTCTTTCAACAGCATGGTTCTGTTCTGTTAGCGGCGTGGTCTTGTTAATGTCAGGATTTTATCAGACAGGAGTGAACCCAATGGTACAGACAAAACTCAAGACCCAGGCAATACAAATATATATACTGTACTGTATATTTAATAATAATTTGATTTGATGTTTATTCATTCATTTTAAAAGAACAATACAAGACAGTTTCATCAGATACAAGAATACAAGTAGGATAAAATGAAGGGAGCAGAAAGAAGATGAAATCTTATTATATCTGCCCCTTATTTCACAGTTTGTTCAACCAATGATAACCTTCAAACTACATCACAGAATGAATAATTCTACTTAATTTTTCTAACTGTAATACACAAACTACATCACAAAATGAATAATTCTACTTAATTTTTCTAACTGTAATACACAAACTACATCACAAAATGAATAATTCTACTTTAATTTTTCTAACTGTAATACACAAACTACATCACAAAATGAATAATTCTACTTAATTTTTCTAACTGTAATACACAAACTACATCACAAAATGAATAACTCTACTTAATTTTTCTAACTGTAATACACAAACACACTAAGCTACATCATCAGTCAACATAAGTGTAATACACAAACACACTAAGTTACATCATATATAGTTTTTGAGCAAGTCCTTTTTGACCTTTTTCTTAAATGTATACATTGATTTTGCATTTTTAACATCACTCTCCAGAGCATTCCATAATCGAACTCCCTGAATTGAGGTAGACCGTCCCTTTAAGCTGGTTCTGAATTGTGGTTTGATGAATATCTCTGTCCCTTTGAGATTGTAATAACTTTGTCTTTTTATAAAATTTCTATGGATATTTAAATGTAATGTGTTATTATGAGCCCTATACATAACTGATAAATACAGAGGTGTCAAGTAACGAAGTATAAATACTTCGTTACTTTACTTAAGTACAAATTTTAGTTATCTATACTTTAGTAAAGTAATTATTTTTCAGCCTACTTTATACTTCTACTTCTTACATTTTCACGCAATTACTGGTACTTTCTACTCCTTACTTTTTAAAAATAGCCTCGTTACTTTTCTTTCATTTTGCCGTTTTTTTTTTTTTTCATTCAGCTAGTCATGTTAAAAAAAATTGTCCAGAGAAATTGCGCCATCCGGATAGAGTGAAATCGATTGTGGTTGGATGAGAAGTTTAAACTTATAGCATTCCGACACCTTATTGGTTTGTATGCGATCCATCGCACCTGAACATGATGACACATCACGTCACGCGCCAGAGCAGGTCTGTGGTCGCAGCAGAGTAGCTTGAAAATGTCCGTGGCAGAGACTGAAGAGAACTCGAAGGAAATGTCACAATCAAGCACCAGCGAGGAGGTTGGTAGCCAAGAAGACCAGCCGATCCATGTACATCCCTGGCCGTACCTCGAAGATTTTTTTGAAATGGTTGGATACAAAAACAACTCTTTTCGTATGCGCTGCAAGCTCTGCGCACCCAAGTACAATGAGCTAATGGCTTTCAAAAACTCTCCATCTAATCTGAAAAAACATATTGAGGTAAGCTGAAAGTTTTTTTTTTTTTTATCAGTTGATTACTGACTTCTAGTGACCTAGTAACATACTAATGTTGTTCAGCAACAGGGCTTTATTGATCTTGTGCAACATCTTCAGCCAAATACAAATGTCATGACACGCAATACTGTTGTAAACAAAGTCACAAAGGCCTCTGCAGAAATGAAAATAAATCTGAAAGCTGCCCTTGATGACATTAAGTTCATAGCAACAACAACAGACTGCTGGACTGCACACCGTCGCGGTTTCACTGCACACTGGTTTAACCCCCAGTTAATATAGTTTTTGAGCAAGTCCTTTTTGACATTTTTCTTAAATGTATACATTGATTTTGCATTTTTAACATCACTCTCCAGAGCATTCCATAATCGAGCTCCCTGAATTGAGGTAGACCGTCCCTTTAAGCTGGTTCTGAATTGTGGTTTGATGAATATCTCATCAAACCACAGCTACTCTGCTGCGACCACAGACCTGCTCTGGCGCGTGACGTGATGTGTCATCATGTTTAAGTTGCTGTGCTGCCCTGGCATGCAAGCAACTTAAAGGGTCACATACCTTTTCTGCCCTGGCTGGAGCCCTAAATGACATTCATACAGAATTTAATATCCGAGAGAAGATCGTTCGCACGACAACTGATCTTCAGCTCCATGAAACATATGGTAATGCTCAATAATACCCCTATATGGTTATTTTAATATATTTAAATTTGCATTTAAATGTGTCTATTTTCAATGGGCATATATGCAGTTAAGACAGGTAGCTTAGTGCACCCCTAGTTTTTCAACATTAACAATATAATATAATCTAGTCTAAAAAAATGATTTTTGTGGGGGAGGTGGGGTTGTATACAATAGTATGTGTGGTGCGGCCTAAGCATTTGTCTTTGTTGTTGCTTTTTCTTACGCTACTTTTACTTTTATACTTTTAAGTAGTTTTGAAACCAGTACTTTTTTACTTTTACTTGAGTAAAAAGCTAGAGTTGATACTTCTACTTCTACAGAAGTATTTTTAAATCCCAGTATCTATACTTCTACTTGAGTAATGAATGTGAATACTTTTGACACCACATTCTACCAATTCCTGGAATTTCAATAAATTTAGCTGAAGAAACAAGGTGTTTGATGGGTGACTGAAATGTTTTCTGGTGATTACTCTTACAGCTCTCTTTTGTAAAATAAAAACAGGCTTTGTAATTGTTTTGCACGCTTTTCCCCAAACCTCAATACAATAGATTAAACGTGGAACAATGATTGTGTTATACAACATATACAGAGCTTTATCAATTAAAAAATCCCTGACTTTATACAGTACTGCAATTGATCTAGCTATTTTTGTTTTAATGGAATTTACATGATGTTTCCATGTCAGTTTGTCATCAATGATAACACCCAGAAACTTCACTTCACTCACTTTACAGATCACATCTTCAATTTCAAATGGATCGTCAACAATTCTCTTTTTGTTACTGAATATCATGTAATTAGTTTTATCTAAATTCAAAGATAATTTGTTTAATTTAAACCAAGTTTGTATTTTTATAAATTCTGTTTTCATCATATCCAAAATCTGTTTTATGTCTTTACCCGAACAGAAAAATGTGGTGTCATCGGCAAAAAGAACACATTTAAGAAGTCCTGACACATTTACCAAGTCATTCACATATAAAATAAATAACTTTGGTCCAAGCACAGAGCCCTGAGGAACTCCACAAGTGATATCACGGAGGTCAGATCTAACATCATTTATTTGCACAAACTGTTTCCTATCTTTCAAATAGCTAGATACCCACTGTAATGCTGGTCCTCTAATACCATATTTATTTAGTTTTTCAAGGAGAATGGTGTGGTCAATGGTATCAAATGCTTTTTTTAGATCAACAAAAACACTAACACAGTACTGTTTATGATCGACAGCATTAGTTATTTGTTCCATTAAATCCATGAGAGCCATTGATGTAGAGTTTTTTTCTCTAAACCCATACTGACTGCTACTTAAAATATTTTGTTTATCAATAAATTGATCCAATCTGGTCACAAATAGTTTTTCTAGAATTTTTGAGAACTGTGGTAACAAGGATATTGGCCTATAATTATTGAATACACATTTATCACCATTTTTAAAAATAATAATAATAAACTTTATTTGTATAGCACCTTCCTACAATGCCTTGCATTGACCAAGGTGCT
The DNA here is from genome assembly GCA_038048925.1 of Garcialebias charrua. Taxonomy (NCBI): domain Eukaryota; kingdom Metazoa; phylum Chordata; class Actinopteri; order Cyprinodontiformes; family Rivulidae; genus Garcialebias; species Garcialebias charrua. The sequence continues at coordinate 10,008 of JBBPBX010036999.1, read as the reverse complement.
TAACAGGATAAAAAGATGAATAAACTGGAACAATAAATCAATGAAAATAGAATAAGAAACAACAGCAATAAAAGAAGGCAATGGAAATAAAAAATGCTACATACTAAAATACCAAAAGTAATAAAAGTTACACACTGAAAGCTTTTTTGAACAAGTGGAAATAAAAAGGCAATGGAAATAAAAAATGCTACATACTAAAATACCAAAAGTAATAAAAGTTACACACTGAAAGCTTTTTTGAACAAGTGGGTCTTCAGTCTGGTTTTGAACAGAGTCAGATCAGAGGTGGCACGCAGCTCAAGGGGGAGGCTGTTCCAGGCTTTTGGGCCGGCAACAGAAAATGACCGGTCTCCCCATTGTTTGTACCTTGAGCGAGGCACCTCCAGCAGGTGTTGACTGGCAGATCGTAAAGCTCTGCCGGGCTGATGGGCTTTCAAAAGTTCTGAGATGTAGAGAGGTGCAAGTCCATTCAGAGCTTTGAAAACAAACAGGAGCAGCTTGAACTGTATCCTGAACTGAACCGGGAGCCAGTGTAGAGAGGACAGGACAGGAGTGATGTGTTCATATTTTCGTGTGTTGGTCAAAAAGCGCGCGGCAGAGTTCTGTACAAGCTGTAAACGGGAGATGGAGGATTGATTAATACCAACATACAAAGCATTACAATAATCAAGTCTGGAGGTCACAAAGGCATGGATGGCCTTCTCCAGATCACCACGGCTGAGAAATGACTTGACTTTGGAGAGCAGTCGGAGCTGGAAAAAGCTGGTCTTGACAACAGAACTGATCTGTTTATCAAGCTTTAGGTAGGAGAGGAATTACCTTTGCTACTTTCATGTTATCTGGAAATATTCCTGTTGAAAAAGATAAATTGCACATATATGTAAACGGTTCAATAACATAACTCATTATTTCTTTTACGAACATCATATCCATGTCCACCCAGTCTTTTGATCTCTTGTCTGAGAGATTTTTTACCATTTTCATAATTTCCTCTTTGTTAGTTCCACTAAGAAAAATACTGTTGGTGCAACTTTTAATTGAATGACACACCTTATTATCTACTTTTGGTATTTTAGCTGCAAGGCTTGATCCAATATTTACAAAATATTGATTAAATTCATTTACGATATCATTCTCATCATGTATTTCTTTGTCATCTTTCACAAAATATTTTGCAATGTTCGTTTTTGCTTTATGACTTTTTAGAACATCATTTATTACTCGCCATGTTGTTTTAGTGTCACCATTGCTCTTGTTTAATAAATCACTATAGTATTCTTTCTTGCATCTTCTTATAATCATTACCAATTTATTTTTATATTTTTTATATTTTTCTTCAGCTTGTTGTGTTCTCGTTTTTAAGAAACATAAATACAAGTTTTTTTTTTTACAAGCATTTCTCAACCCTTTAGTCATCCAAGGTTGGTCAACAATATTTCTTTTTCTACGATTTCTTTGCACACAATTCTTTTCATACAGAGCTTCTAAAATGTTCATAAATTCATCATATGATCTGTTAACATCATCAATATACACGTCCTTCCAGTTTTGCTTCTGTAAATCATCTTTTAATTGATCCATAGCTTTTTTTGATGTGTTTATTATTTTTTTCTTAATTGTAACTTCTTTTGTAATGTTTTGATCATTTCTGTAGATAGTGAAAACTGGTAAATGATCACTTAAATCAGTTGTTAAGATACCACCTGTCATATCCCCATTTGTTATATTTGTGAAAATGTTGTCAATTATCGTAGCACTATGAGTTGTAATTCTTGTTGGTTTTGATATTAACGGATAAAGATTTAAACTATCTCGGATAAGCGGAAGAAAATGGATGGATGGATGGATGGATGGATTTAAACTATAGTGTACATTGAATTTAGAAATGTGCTGATGTTATTTGAATCTGTTTTATTTCCCAGGTCAATATTAAAGTCTCCACACAAGAAAACTTTTTTATTTAAACTCTTTTCCAATAGTTGTATGATTTTATCGGTGAATATTTCTATATTTGATCCTGGTGATCGATATACACAACTTATGGATATGTTTTTAGCATTTTCGTTTAATATTTCTATTGTTATTATTTCCATAAGATTGTCAACAATTATTGACATTTCATTAATTATTCTACACTTTATTTCATTTTTGACAAATAGAGCTACTCCACCACCTTTTTTATTGTTTCTGTTTAAATGATATAATTCATATCCTTCGATGTGAACATTATTTTTGTTTTCATCATTAAGCCATGTCTCTGACAGTGCTATTAATGTAAAAGTTCTGTTTAACTGTTTTAAATAATCTGTTATTTTGGATATATTTGCATTTATACTTCTACTATTGATGTGAATAATAGAGAGATCTCCATTTGTTATATTGATGTCATTAAACTGTTCTTCATTATAGTATTCACAGTCTTTTATAGCAGGATAAAAGTTTGCATCAACCACATCTTCAACATTGTATATTTTAAATTCTGAGTCTTCGTTTGTTGTTGTCATGTTTTAATGTATTTGTTTGTTTGTTCATTTTTGTCAATTTTTGTGTATGAACATGTGATAGTGATTGGTGATTTGTCATTTTTGAGCTCATCCAAATGTGTCTAAGTCTTTCAGATCTTTTATTATTTTAGCTTGAGAATTTTCATGTACTTTGATCAATATGTTTCCGTTTCTTGTCCAAGTTTTTGTGCTTTTTTTGTGCTTTTTCAACAACCTTGCTTCATGTGTAATGTTTGCGTTTTTTTTAGTTAGGTGTTCATTCATGTAGACGTTAGTGTTTATGAGTTTCTTTGACTGCATCATTACCCTGTTTCTTTGTTTCCTTCCAATGAATCTGACGACTATTGATGGTTTAAGTTTGTCAGCTCTATTGGGCAGTGTGTAACAGGTGGAAATGTCATCATGTTTAATGTTAATGTTTTTGCCATTTAAGAAAGTGACTACCTGATCCTCCAGAGACTGCAGTTGTTCTGGTGGTCCTTCTTCAGTCGTGTTAGTGCCTGCAACTACTTCTGCCATGTCCGGCGTTTAACCTCGAGTCCAGAAATTACCAGATTCTCGCCTCTTATGTATTGTTCCATGTCATCACACTTTTGTTCCAATTGAGCTAATCGTTCATCTCTGATGATCTCCTGAGCTTTCATTTGCTTCATCTCCTCTACCAGTTGAGTAATGTTTTTTTGCTCAGCTCTCAAACTTGCAAGTTCCTCAGTGAGAAAGTTTATTGCATTTTTCAATTCCTCCATTAACTCCAAATTTTTTTCCACCGAGTTTTGTCTCAGCGACTCCTGTTTCTTTTTTCTCCCAGGACTCATCTCGCCTGCTTCTTCTGGCCTGGATACAGAAATTCACTGTTCCACAGCAACTCGCTCGCCGATCTGCTCCCGTCCACAGCAACTCGCTCGCTGCTCTGCTCCCGTCCACAGCAACTCGCTCGTTGCTCTGCTCATGTCCAACAGTAACCAGCTTGCTGTTCTGCTCACGTCCACAGCAACTCGCTCACTGCTCTGCTCCCGTCCACAGCAACTCGCTCGCTGCTCTGCTCCCGTCCACAGCAACTCGCACGTTGCTCTGCTCCCGTCCACAGCAACTCGCTCGCTGCTCTGCTCCCGTCCACAGCAACTCGCTCGTTGCTCTGCTCACGTCCAACAGCAACTCGCTCGTTGCTCTGCTCCCGTCCAACAGCTACTCGCTCGTTGCTCTGCTCCCGTCCAACAGCAACTCGCTCGTTGCTCTGCTCCCGTCCATAGCAACTCGCTCGTTACTCTGCTCCCGTCAGACAGCAACTCGCTCGTTGCTCTGCTCCCGCACTAAATCACAAGGGACACACAAGGGTGCACAGACAAGAAAGGCCCACTAGATAACGCCATCCTTACAGTACCCCCCACCCCCAAGATGCACCCTGGCGTGCCCAAAAAAATCTCTTCCCCCCTCCAAAAAAAAAGCCTTGGGTAGGCGGAGGGAGAAACTGCAAGGATGGAGGGCCCAAGGAAAAAACATGACAAAAACAAACAGACAAAATCCAAAACCTGGCACCAAACTAAATACAAACAGGGGAACACAAAAAGGTAAGAACAGTCAGCGGGCAGATGGGAGGTTGTCCATCAGGCTGGAACAGGTCATACGGGTGGCCGGGAGGCTGACCATCAGGCTGGAACAGGTCAGGCGGGTGGCCAGTAGGCCGCTCATCAGGCTGGAGCAGGGCGAGCGGGTAGTTGGAAGACTGATCAGGTAGGATCAGGTCAGGCGGGCAGCCAGGAGACCATTCATCAGGCCGGTCAAGCAGGCGGCCGAGAGGTCGTTGATGGAGATATTCAACATTTATCATCTAAAACTAATCACTCTGAACAATAATTCTTACCCAGCTCACTTTAATATAATGTTCTCTGTTCACATTCAAACAATTAATTTGAGATACAAACAGTGTTGGTCCTTGAGGAAGAACAGACAAACTTCTTTGTTTGTTCATGGTACAATGTTTTGATTAGATGTTCCTGCCTCATGCAGAACCCTGACTGCAGTTTATCTATCTGTATGATGTCAGAGATTTGTGTAACTTGTCAAAACTCCTCCTCCTACTTGTATAAATGGTTTGTGATAGCTGCACAATTCGGATTTGTGCAAGAATGTGTTCATGAGACCAACTAAGTTTCAGAAGTACATTAAAAAGCCTAATCCCCTTTGCAAAGTTTCCATGATTCTGTCTAACTCATTTCTCTTGTTTATCTTGTGTGGTTTTTATTAAGGTAATAGGTGTCTAAACACCTATCATAATTGGTGCCGAAACTACCCGGGTGTTTCCTCATATCCGCTCCTGGTGCACGTCAAACAGGACGCGCTGCACAGAAGCCCGTGCACGGCCTGCGACAAAGCCCGGGGGGGGTTGCCTCACCTGGCCAGCGTTTTAGGTCCTTTGAATCATCAGGAACGGCTTGACGGACATCCCTATCACACCGCACAGACTAACAAGACGTGAGTAACAGGATTTTTTTTTTTGCTGATACGTCGTATGAATATGGTTTGAACTGTCTCGATGCTTGGCCTTGAAATTTGGAGTGAGGTTCTGTTTTTCGAAATCTAGGCGAACTTTTGCGCACGTCGCTAGTTGACAGAACCGAGATCTTTTGATATTAAAGCGAGGGCGGTCAAAATTACGCTGAGATCATACTGTACGTTTGTGAAGCTGACCGCCAGACCTTATATTGGACACTGAAGGCCCAGCTGGACGAGAAGGGATAATAAGGCGTTTATCTTTTTATATCGCGTCGTGTATTTGTTTAAAAAATCTGACATTTTTAGTCCTTTTGTACGTTTGTGAACATTCCTGCAACTCTGACTTTTTCTCTCTCCCACTCTCCTCTGTTGTGTGCTTCCTGCTCCAGGCTCCTGTGAGTGTGTGTGTGAGTGTGTGTGTGTGTGTGTGGGCACACTCGGCGCCCCTCTGAGCATCTCTTATCTGTTTTCTGTGGGCCTTCTCTGGCCCCCACCCGTGCTTAACCTTCGCCAAGTCTACTTCTCTGTGTGATTGTTTTGTTTTACTGTGGCCTGTCTTTTGAGAGTGAATAAGCATAGTACCTTTGTTTCTTTTAAGCGCTTGTGTGAATTTGGTACCTGTGTGTGGTATGTAAGGAGAACCAGCTCATGTTTTACATGTGAATCTCTGTACATGTGTATGTATGAGACGAGGTTTGTTTGACGTGAGTGTTTGAGGAGTATAGGAAACACAACCACATTCTCTGGTTTGTTTTCAAGGACTCCTATTTGAAAATTAAGAGTAAGTGACCTCATTGGATCTAAACATTTCCAGTTTTAAAATTAATTTGCACACGTATATTAATAAGTACACAAAGAGTTTGTCATACCTAGCAAAAATGGGAAATTATAGGAGCAGAACAACTCGAAGCACAAATACTAAGGATGCTAAATTTATGTTTGAAAAAAATCCAGACTCAGTAAAATATTTAGAGAAATGGATGAAAAAATATAAAGTTATCCCAAATCTTAAAATTGAGACCTGGAAAATGCTTGTCTCATTACTCCAGGATAAAATTGCTCTGTCTAAAGGAAAAAAAAGGGATAAATTACAACTTCAGTTGACAGTAGCTAATTTATGGCTGACTGAATCACTAATTAGGGAGGAACAGGTCGAGAAGTCAAGGACAAATAAGCTCCAGAAAAGAAACAAAACATCTGATACGCTTTTCGTCCATCCAGAAGATAACGAAATGGTTGTTAGCACTCGACGTCCTGCTTACGACCTTGGAGGAAATGGTGCAGCTGCATCTTTTGTACCTCCTCCGCAGATACAACAGTTACACCCAGTACTACCTGAAGTAAAGCCAGAAGTCGATACAAAACCAATACTCAACCCCCCCGCCAGTCACACTCGAAGCCACACTGTCACCAGCCAATTAGGTGACGTAAAACCAACAATGTCTGGCCTAACCACTGAATCATATCCCATGATCCAGGTACCAAATCCAAACCCAGCACCGGACGGTGCTCAGTTTGTGTTTGTTTTTAGGCCATGGACGCTGGAAGAGGCCAGAAGGGCAGTTGAGGGCGTCATGAATGTGGCTGAGGATCCTAAGGCATGGGTCACAGATATGTTGGGAATCATACATTCTTATCATCTAAATGGCCACGAAACGGGAGAAGCGGCTCAATCGTCATTGGGCAAGCATTGGGCCAGAGTGCGGGGTGATTACACAGGCAGAGATAACGAAAACAATCCGTACCCTTATCCACAAACAGACCAACAGTTAACAGGTGGCTATTTAGCACAGTGGTCAGCTCTTTATGCACGTGTGAGGGAGGCCTTTAAAAGACGTGCTGATTATGCAGCCCTCTCAGCCGTGAAACAGAAATGTTTTCCTTGTATGTATGTAATGTATGTAATGTATGTATGTAATGTATTCCTTCTGTGATATAACAAGAAAAAAGAATGCACCGAACTACATCCACTGTGTTTTCTGCAGAGCAGGGCGGCCATATGCAAAGGCCAACTGTTCAAAGTTTGAAGATGTCACAGACTGCACGCAACTCCTTGAACAAAGACCCTTCAATGTCAGCCTGCAAACGAGAGGACGTCAGAAGAGCACCCACTGCAGCTTGTCAGTACCAGGTGACAAAGGCTCTCGTGTATTAACTGACTGGTATTTCTTGTGTGGTCACAGAGCCTACACTGCACTACCACCTGATTGGGGGGGCCTTTGTGCTTTGGTCCCCCTATCCAACCCAATGTTCGTACTGAGGAAAGCGCTGATACCCTCAGCCCACCGGACAAGACGGTCCCCAATGCCTGAGGTAAAAAGATGGGGAGGGCTTACCACTA
>JBBPBX010036998.1:18000-31173 GCA_038048925.1 Garcialebias charrua | reverse complement strand
AAAAATAAAAATTCTCATCAGAAAATTCTGTTTGTGGGGCAAACACAGCAGAGACTCATCGAGGCCTGCAGGAGGACGACATCCTGGTTGAACAGGTTGTGTCATAGTAGTATTGAGAAATAAGTGAAAAATTGCGGTTGTGTTTTCATTTTTTTTATTTTGTGGTTCACTATTACTTTATATTCTAAAAAAACCACTGCAACAATAACATTATTTTAATTAATTTGTCTACATCTGTCTCATTTCTTCTTATACCACCAAACTGATTGGGCTCTTAAATTATTCACAAGACAAAAGAAAATTGTAAACATCATAGAAAACAAAGCTATTTTTTGGTGAAAGAGAAGTCTCTCAAGCTTTAATAATCTTCTTTCTCAATATTTGTATATGTTCTGTATGTGCACATGCTCAACTCTTCATAGCACAGTATGGATAATAGTACCGGTATATACTGTATACGGTAGTGTTCCTGTTGGAATTATGTAGATTCATGTTTTTAATAAAGATTTTTATATTAAAGTATCTGAAATGGTGTAGACATTGTGTTATATTATTTTGACTAAAGCAAGTTATAATTTAAATCATAATTTTGCTATTATTTTAAAGCACATAGTAAAATAAATAATCATTTCAATCCCCATGACACAGAAATATTTATAAAATTAACCAAGTCTAATTTTCTTTCTTTTTTACTTTTTGTTTCACTATTTCGATTTAGAAACATCTAAAAATGAAGTATTTGTCCCATTTTTTATCAAACAAAGAAAAGAAGCTATCCTCGGTGGTTAGCATGTCATCTCCAGCGGTGTAGATTTGAAATTGATACAGAGGGACACGCACACACTCATTTCAGTCCAAACTGATCCAACTGTACCAGATGGGAGTGACTTTTCTCCTCCCCACTCTCCAGGCCTTGTCAAACACAGCTGCAGGGACAAAGCAGCAGGGGGGAGTGTGGTGGGGGCAGGGGACAGGGTGCAAGCTGATCACCCCCCAGGATCCTCAGAGTCTGGGGAGATGAGTCACCAGAGAGAAGACTCTGACCCCTACTGTTTATCTCCATCACCCATCTCTTCAGTTTTATTTTTTATTTTATGCTTCAAAAATAATTTCTCCATGTGGGTGCAACAACTGTGCTGGGAGTCCCAGGATGTCTGCCACGCTCCCCTCAGACTGTCCACAGGCCATCTGTGTGAACTCCAACCTATTGACAATAGGAGCATTTTGACAGTGGATCACTTCACAGTCCACATTTGAGGTTGTTTGTCTTGTAGCTTCTGTTTCAGTGAGGGGGTTTCTTAGCTCAGGTAGGGATCTCAGTCACATAAAGGGATTTGATTGGTTCATGCATAAATGTATCATGATCGGCAGAGCAAATTGAATAGTGTTCCAGCTGGGCAGTGAATATGGATCATTTGTGATGGCCTCCTTTCTCCCCTTACAGCCTTCCTCTCCACACCATTATTATGAAATATTTATTCTAGTAATTATCTAGTGGAGTTTTTATTATTATTATTTATTTATAACATATTTGTTATAAACAGCTACATTATAAAACAATGTAAAATACTAAAAGCAGGAACATGTCTGTGTTGATTTATGCCAAGAACTTAGCAGATGTAAAGCTATTTAATATTTTATTTAATTCATTTATTCATTCATTTAAAAGAGACGAAATAAAACAAATTCATCAAAAAGAAAACATTGAATGAAAAGAGTGCAGAAAGAAGAAAAAAAATCTTATATCACCCCCTTATAATAAACATTGAGCCAGTCCGGCCCTTGGCTTGTAGCAAATTTGTTTTTTTGGCCCTCGGTGTATTTGACTTTGACACCCCTGGTCTAGAGCCACAAATCCAGCTACAATTGTCATTATCAACTGGTGGCCCATGGGCCACTTTATGTTTGTTAGAGGGGGCTTTTATGGCCAGTAGGCATGAAATTACGAAACTAAAAACATCCAATGATTGTTAACATTCATTGATGTTTTTACTTGTTGAGACAAAAGAAAAGAATAGAATCTATCATCCATCCATCCATTATCTTTACTCGCTTGTTCCGTTTGGGTTGAAGGGGGTCACTGTTGCCCATTTATGTGGTTTTTTTTTTTATTATGGAGAAATTGAGTACACTACTGTGAAGAAATAAAGCATAAAGTTAAAGTGAGTATAATTTACTCTGTGTATTAGTGCTAGTATCCACATATTTGCAAAGGAAATGACAGGATAATCCTAAAACTAGACGTTTTTGTTGTGGATACAACATCTTATAAAATTCAGTTTTATGTTAATTTTGGTCACAGTTTGAAAGAGCCGCTGTAGAGGGATCAAAGAGCCACATGGGGCTCAAGAGCCGCAGGTTGCAGACCCCTGCTCCACACGGATCCATTGAAATTATTAAATACCCCTGGGAATTAGCAGTGATATACTGTACATATGCTTACTCAAAGCCTCTGTTCCATCAGAAAGGTATTTATCAGCATGACTTAGTGTAAGTATATTTCACCACAAGTCTTAATCCCAATCGCATGGACAAAGTAATTTTTAAACAAAAATAAAAAAAAATAGGCCATCCATCTATCCAGCCATTTCTTTACCCCTTTCTCAGATGGTGGTGTCTACAGTATCTGCTACAGTCATTAGCCCTGTTTCCATCCATTTTCATTTCGAATTTTGAGCTACCTCGCAAATATGTAAATACAAATTAATGCAGATCAGAAGTGTTTCCATCTACTGGCTTGAAGCGCTTCTTCCAAGCCGCGCACAGCGTCATTACGTCAGACGTCAGCGTCATTACGTCAGACGTCAGCACTGCGCATGTCTACAGTAAACCAGAGAGTAAACAGGAAGTAGCGGTTGACAACAGAACCCGGCCACACATCTCGTCAAAATGGAGAGAATATTTCAGGTACGTGTTGCTATCGGGCGAGTTGTATTTATTCTGTCATGCCAACTAGTTTTAGCGAGTTACATGCTGTTCGGAGCGGAAACAGCTGATCAGTCACGTGACGTGAATGTGCGCTACGGCAGCACGAGTCGGCAAATGTGTTTCCATCTGTCGTTTTGCGCAGCTGCTCGGTTTCGCAGCTCCCAAAAACCACCTCAAGCGAGCGTATAAACTTTTTGGCGAATTTCAGGAAGTAACTTCGTATTTTGCCGTTTCCATTAAGCTTTTCTGCTGCGATACTTCAAAATGCGCACCTAGAAACCTTGATGGAAACACGGCTATTGTGAGAGAGGCGGGGTATGCTCTGGACAGGTTGCAAGTTCATCACAGGGATACAGAGACAAATGAGACAAACAATCTCACTCTCAGGGACATTTTAGAGTTACTAATTTTTTTTTATTCATTCATTTATTCATTCATTTAAAATAAACAAAATAAACAAAACAAATTCATCAAAAAGAATGATTTGAATGAAAAGGGTGCAGAAAGAAGAAGAAAAAAAATCTTATAATATCTGCCCCTTATTTAAATAAATAAATAAAACTAAAAACAAACAACAACCTACACTTGAAGAATCTCCAAATTGAAAACAAAAAACTTCAGGTATCCTTATACCTTCCCAACAACTTGACCTTAATCATCTTTTTAAACATATAATTTGTTTTAGAAATGTTTATGGTATGGTTCAGACTAGTTATAAATGAAGGTTTTACAAAAATTTACATTCTCTTAAAGAGGGACTAAACCCAAAATTAACTTTTTTTAGCTGATAAACTCCCTAGGCCTAGAATGTGTTTAAAATGTTATCTAGCACTATGGCTGTGTTTATTTTCACATAATTGTGCATATCTGTGTAAATCGGCAATATTTGGTCTAAAAATGTGTTTACGGTAGTTCTATGGGTTGAACTGGTGGATTACACCTTAATTTTCTTATTTGTGCAAACGCTCATGTGTGACATGTCTGCTCATGTGTGATGTCACACAGGTGGTTCAAGCAGAGCCAATCCCCTGCAGAGATGAGAAGTGCATACCTTATATGGAAGTGCTGCATTTCACTCCTGACAAGCGGTTTTATTTTTCTTTTCATTTTCATTGTTTTAGGCCTTTGGTTTTGGATGGAATGGGTGGAATAGATAAATACATCTACATGTTTATTCTTTGTTGTTGCTTGGTGTATGTTGTTGGCTAGAGGTTTAATTTGTTTTAGGTTGTTGCAGGTGGAGGCGTGAACAAAAGCACAACTCTACCTCCACCCTTCCTTGTCTCTCGACACGCCCATTTTCAGGGAGATTTTGGAATGTGGTCTGGGGGCGGAGCTATCTTTTGACGGGGAGGGGGTTAGTTACACTTTAAAGGTTATAATGACTCTCTTTTTAAACAAATTTTAAATGAATATTTGGGGGTAATATTTTTATGAGTTTTATACATGACTTGTAAAATGCTATGTTCAACCAAATCATAAAATTTTAATAATTTCAATTGATGAAATTATATATTTGTTGGGTGACCATAGAACTTCTTACTAATAATTCTTACAGCTTTTTTATTGGAAAATAAAAATAGGATTTGTAATTGTTTTTCATGCTTTTCCCCAAACTACAATACAACAGATTAAATATGGAACAATCATTAAAATATACAATACATACAAAGCTTTGTCATTCAACAACTCTTGTACTTTATACAGTAATGCAATTGATTTTGCTATTTTTATTCTTAAGTAATTTACATGAGATTTTCATGTCAGCTTCTCATCAATAATGACACCCCAAAATTTTATTTAATTAACTCGAATTTCAATACTGTCAATTGTAAATGGGACTTTGATCATTTTATTTATATTACTAAATATCATGTAGTTTTTTTTTTCCAAATGTAATGATAACTTATTAAGTTGGAACTAAGTTTGTATTTTTACAAATTCTGCCTGTATCATCTCTAACATCCGTTCAATATATTCACCCGAACAAAAAAAAAAAAAAAGTGGTATCATCTGCAAATAAAACACACTTCAAAAGCTCTGGCACATCAACCAGATCATTCACATACAAAATAAACAACTTTGGTCCCAACACAGAGCCTTGAGGAACTCTTCATACATTAACACAACATTCTGATCTTACATCATTTACCTGTACAAACTATTATTCAAATAACTAGATACCCACTGTAGGGCTAATCCTTTAATGCCATATTTATTCATTTCTTCAAGGAGTATGGTGTGGTCAGTAGTGTCAAAGGCATTTTTTAAATCAACAAAAACACTATCACAATACTGTTTTTGATCAACCGCATTTGTTATCGCTCCATGAGACCCATTGATGTTGAATTATTTGCTCTAAACCAATACTGACTATTACTTAAAATATTCTGTTTACCGGTACTTATGAATCGATTTAATCTGGTTCCAAATAATTTCTCTATTTTTTTATTTATTGCAACAACAAGGATATTGGTCTGTAATTAGTGAACACACATTTCTCATCATTCTTATAAAGAGGAACTATCTTTGCTATTTTCATATTTTCTGGAAATTTTCCTGTTGAAAATTATAAGACATATATATGTAAACGGTTCAAAAACATAACTCATTATATTCTTTACGAACATCATGTCCATGTCCATCCAGTCTTTAGATCTTTTATCAGCAATTTTTTTTAAACAATAATCAGTTTTCTCAGTGACACTGATAAAGAAGAAATACTAATTCAAGTTAAGTTCAAGTCAATTTTATTGTCATTTGCATCACATGTGGTGGAACAAAATTATGTACTCGGGGTCCCAGTTACATCCGACAATAGCAAAAATATAAAGTGTAAAAAGAAACGGTAAATAAGGATGTAAGATATACACCAAACATTAACAATGTAAAACAATACAGCGTAACAACAGCAGCCTGAACATGAGTCTGTGGTGAGCAGATGGGTATAAATGAATATAGCAACATGAAATAATCAGCAGCATGATATCAGCAGCATGAATAATCAGCAGCACATAAAAGTCACAAATCAATAATAGTGGCATTACAGTGATTCTCCTGATTAGAGATTCATGAATTTAACAACCTGAGGGTAGCAGCTGTTCCTCAGTCTAGTGTTTCTGCACTTAATGCTCCATCCTGAGGGGAGTGGGACAAAAAGTGTGTGTGCTGGGTGAGTGGGGTCCTTCATGATGCAGGTGGCCCTCTTCCTGCATCTGGAGGTGTAGATGTCTGTGATGGTGGGGAGACTGACTCCAACAGACTTCTGTGCAGCCTTCACCACTCTCTGCTAGAGCTTTTCTGCAGCTGTGCAGCCTCCATGCCACACGTTGATGCTGGAGCACAGGATGCTCTCCACTGCACACCTGTAGAAGGAGGTGAGGACTGACTCAGACCAGCTCGTCTCAGCCGTCTGAGGAAGTAGAGTCTCTGATGACCTTTCTTGATCAGGCTGGTGGTGTTGTTGCTCCAGCTGAGGTTATCATTCAAGTGTACACCCAAGTATTTGTAGCTGGAGACCACTTCCACCTCAGATCCTCCTATGTTCAGTGGGGTGTGTAGGTTTGATTGCGCTGTCTGAAATCCATGACCATTTCCTTCATCATCTTCACATTAATGTGAAGGTTATTCTTCCTGCACCAGCTCTCCAGGTGTTCTACTTTCTGCCTGTAGCTGGACTCATCGTTGTTTGTCATTCATCCCAACACAGCCTAATTATTCTAACATGCATGTTTTTGATCTGTAGGAGAAATCCAGAGTACCTGGAGCAAAACCATGGAGAGAACATGGTGCCGCCAAGCCCCCCCGGGCCCTTGCCCCTTCTTCTAAATGTTTGTAATGTTGTTTAAAACCAAAATAAATTGATGTCAGTATTAAATGTCACATGCAAATGGGATGTGACTATAAGTCAAGTGCTGAACAATCACAGTGTTTCTTTGGGTGGACAAAAGTGAACATGTGTCCTTATAACTGCTCTATAAAGGGAATAACAGTCCTTATAACCATTGAGGCAGTATTATTGTGGTTCTGAAATACCTAACCTAACCTATGTCTAACTCACACACTCAGACATTCACATTGTGTTTCATCCCCTCTGTTTTGCTTTATTTTCCCCAAACTTCATGAACAGTGTTGGACAATGGATTCAGTTAAAATAAAGAAGCTCAGTAGTGGATCTGGTGTTGCCTGCTTTGTGAAAGGCAGCAGAAGTAATTTCAGTAACACACCATTTTGTCTCCTCAACATCATTTTTCATGACCCCAACCCCCTCACTCCCGGATAAATATGAACAAATGAATCAGAGTTAATGCTTTAAATCAAGTGTCTGTGACCAGTCATCATTAAGAAGTTCTATAGGGCTTTCCTCCCACAAGCTCATTATAGCATTGTTCATAATTTATTACTGTTGACTCCCTAATGGCTTCTTAAAGGACTATTACATATGCTATTTTTTCTTTAATGGCCTCAAGTCAATCGAGTTAAGAGGCTGGAGTGTCAAATATGAAATATTCTTAGACATACACCCAAGACTTAGTTCCCATAAAGACACAGATGAAATATTGGCTAAATCACAGCTCGACAAGAAAATATATTTAGCCTCATGTTTATGCACGTTCGTGCAAACAAATGCAGTGGAAGCAGGTTCAAGAAATGTGGGTTTGTCTGAAGAATGAACTAATTTTAAAGAAGAGCCTTAGCACAGAATCTGTGATACTCAACAGAAACACAAACCAAGAACCATTCATTGAGCTTTTTGTTATAACTCTAAACCTTTGGACTATACTGAACTTGTATATGTAATTAAGATGTCTGCAAAATCCTTACAGGGCAAAAGATAAAAAATTAAATTAAAAAAAATTCTGTTTAAATATGAAACACTGAAGTCATAAAAAGTCAAAACAATTTTAAGACAAACAGTTCTATAATGGGCCCTACCTAAGGTAAGTTTAGAAGAGGATTGTCATACATATTTGAATTATAAGTAAATGTTGCAGAGGAAATTCTGCAAGCTAGACTGCTTCCCTGTCAGCAAAAGAGAATGGCTCAGATATTGAGAAGGAATAAATGGCTTAGTGAAGCCAACCCCTAACAGAATAAATGACTAATCAGTTTGTTTGCAGAGTGCTCTTTACATTATGAAACACAGAGGAGCTGTGTGCTGCTTCTAGATCACATTGTATCTTATTGATATTACTTTGGACTTTCCTGTCAAACTTTGGCTGTGCATTTCAGTGGAGACAAAACTTTGCTTCAACAAGTGGTGATTTGACAGATTTTGCATAAATTTGATGTTTCCATTGGATTCTTTAAAACAGCATAACAAGTCAAGAAGAAATTAAGAGTCTTCAGCCATACCATGGATATATACCTGTACAAGACTGAACTTAGAGTTTGAAGAAATGCTCTTTCTTAATCTAAATACATCTTAAGGTTTCAATATGTACAAATGATCAAAGCAGTAGGTGTACACCAAATGTATTATTAGGATGTTGAAACACTGGGGGTTCAGCTCAGAAACTGAAAGTTATGCACCATAACTCATGTTCCCTGAAGGAAGGGAACGGGGTGCAACATACTTGCTATGGGAATTGCGCCCCCACGCGATTACCTGAAGGAATATACTCACGCCTTTACGGCTAGGGGCGTCATCGCCGCGCCAGAGGCCCCGCCCTCTGGGTACTTAAGCGGCTTGCGCCCCTCCATCTTTCTCCAAAGTTGCACTTCACCGAGCTTTCAGCATTGAAAAGGGCCAGCTATGTTGCACCTCGTTCCCTTCCTTCAGGGAACATGAGTTATGGTGCATAACTTTCAGTTCCCTTTCAGTCTGGTCTCTCAGTGCAACATACTTGCTATGGGAACGTAATCCATTCACGCCCTTGAAATGCTCAGTAAAATGCATGCTAGAGTGAACGTCTGCCCTTGACCAGCAGGCATCTCAAAGCTACTTTCTACTGTGTGTTAGAAAGGACAGCCTGAGTGACGTCACCCGCAGTAACATCCAAACTGTAATGCTTTGCAAAAGTGTTTAATGAGCTCCAATTCGCAGCAGCGCAAATGTCTGCGACTGGTACACCCTTGAATAATGACCAGGAAGTGGCCAAGCCCCTAGTGGAGTGAGCATGCACTCCAGAGGGTACCTGTTGACCTTTGCTACTGTACGCCCTTTTAATGGCCTCAGTCACCCAATGTGAGAGGCGTTGTTTTGATAGGGCTCTCCCGGTAGCAGGTGCTGCAAAGCAGACAAACAGTTGGTTTGTTTTCCTCCATTCGGCTGTTCTCTGCATGTAGGTGCGTAAAGCCCTCACTGGGCAGAGAGCCTTTAGCCTTTCCTGTTCCTGAGTCAGGACAGGAGCAGGTGGAAAGGAGAAGAGATCAAAGTCTAGACTACTGTGTTTCAAAGTCAAGACCTTGGGAGTGTATGCGGGATTAGGCCTGATGGTACATCCAGACCGAACGCGATTTCAACTTCAAAAAAGCTCAACACGCACGCAAGTGGACGCACTTTGTGTCCAGACCAAAAAGCCAGAAGCGAAACTACCCAGAAAACTGCTGCGCAGGGTTGCCAGATAAAAATTAATTAATCATCTAGTACTGTTGCTTATTTTTTATTTTTTTTACCCAAACTGTCATATTTGCTGCGTGAGGGTCTGATAAGATTAATAATGTGTTGAGTTTAGTGAACATTTGCACTGAAAAGGGGTAAAAATAAATAAATAAATAAATAAAATTCATGTTTATCTGGCAACCCTGCTGCTGCGGGGGTGTGGGGGAGGAGCTTACCGGTGTACCGAGTCGTCAATGCACTCCGCGAGGTGAGGAGCTCTTTATTTCTGTCTCTGTGGAGCAGACTTGACTGGTTGTGAAGGAATTGTCGCGAACACACAGCTACAATGAGTTTCTCTTCCATATTCCATGACTCCGCGGGTTTTTTCTGTGTTCCACAAACAATACGTCACATGCGCAATGGTTTCCGCGTCACTGGTTTCCGCGTCACATAGGGACTCTCCCCCTGACCCCCTCTCTTCTCCCCCGACTCTCCCTGATTGGTTGACACACCAACCAATCGGGTAGAGTTTGAGCGGCGTTTGAAAGTTGAACGGCGAAATCTTCAGCATGTTGGAGGCGTGCTTTGGAGGTTGACGCGGGTTCACGTGCACGGAAATCGCTCTCTAGCACGCTCAACACGCACGCGACGTGACGCAAGACGCCAGGAGGCGCCTGGAGGTGCGTCCACCATTGACTTTGCATGTAAACTGGACGTTCCTGTAGTAGAAAACGCATTCGGTCTGGATTCACCATTAGTGTGACCTTTGACCTGTCAGGGGCGAATCTGGTACACATTGGATGTACAGACAATGCATGGAGGTCACCCACGCGTTTCGCCGAGCAAAGTGCCAGGAGTAGAGCAGTTTTATAAGATAATAAATCTATCTTAACCTCGCTCAGTGGCTCGAATGGAGGGTCACAGAGAGCCCCTAGGACCAGGCCAAGATCCCAACCAGGGGTCAGGGTCCTGCTGGGTGGTTTAGTCTGAAAGACACCCTTCATAAATCTTATTATGATTGGATGTGCTCCGGGTGTCCTGTGTCTCCAGCTTTCGTGACAGGCTGAAATAGCTGATAGGAAAACTTTAATTGTTGAATAAGAACTACCTTTTTCCAGTAAGTCCTGAAGGAAAGTCAGGAGCTGAGCCAAGTTGCATGCATAAGAAATAATATTTCTTTCTGAGCACCAGGCTTCAAAAATACGTCACTTTTGTGCGTATAAAGTTTGTGTTGATCTAGTATGGGCTTTTTGTATGGTTAAAACCACATTTTCTGGCAGGCCTGATGCCATCAACCTGTTCTTTTCAGCCAACAAGCTGAGACTTTTGGCAGTTCCTGGCCTAAGTGGCTGTACTACCCTTTCTGGTGACACAGAGGCTGTTAACCCCTGGGGGTCAACCAGGTTGGGAAGGAGGCCTCCTTGCTGATGTACTCCCAAGTTACCCTGCTCAGGGTTAATTGAGGGCAGATGTAACCTGTCATCCTTATTAGACAGGTTTGGAGCAGAAAGTCTATTTTCCTCCTCCAAGTTTGGAGTCCTGGAGCTGTGAGGCTGCGAGTTATGTAAACGAGCAGATCTCTTGACTCCAATCCGTTTTTTGGAGTGGTCCAGTCTACTGGTCCTTGGCTTTAATGGAGCGTTTGTACCAGGTAAACCGACCGAGGTCTGTGTTTCACCCTTTTCGGAGAATCATTTTTTAAAGCAGATTTGGATCAGCACAGAACGGGAGGTCACGTGCTGTCTGACTACTGCTTGGGCATTGCGTGTCCCTCGTTAATAACAAATGAGCGGCTGCAACGTGAGAACGTGGGGGTGTTCCTTTTGGTTTGGCAGACTTCAGATTATTTGGTGATAAAGAGCTCAGTCCTCCTCGAAAAACAGGAAGAGAGATCTGATTAAACTCTGACTTGTTTTCATCCACAGCATGCTGAACACAGTCACCGCTGTGAAGGTGTGAAGTTTGTGGCTGCCTGAGGGCGTCTGATGTAGCCCCCCCGTCATCAGACTCTGTCAGCTTGCCTCCCTGAGGTACGGACATGTCACGTGTTCGTCTGGTTAGTGTATTGGCTGTCCCATCGTTCACAATGAGCGAGGGCATGAGCATGTGACCCTCCTCACCTGTCTCCAGGAGAGGCGTGGAGGGTGTTTGCAGACGTCTCTGTGTCTGCTCACTGCAGATGAATCAGAGGCACCCTGCTGGGGCTTATTAATTACCCTGTGGGCAATGAGGGAGAGAGGGGAAATGCCCTCTCCCTTTATGACGGCTTGCAGGCCAGAGGGACCTGCTTTGCTGGAGTTTTTTTTTTTTTTAGAGTCAATAAAACAGAGAGGAGCTGTTTCATGAAGAGTTGGACACCTCAGACATGTTTGACATTCTGAATCTCGTGGTTAGCTAATCGTACAGACAGTCTGGCATCACATCACAGCATGGATCTGTGAAGCCAGACCTCCTTTCACATGTCGACCATTATGGCTCTGCTACCTTGATTGGTGGCTCAACAGAACTACAGTGAGTTGGCCTTCAAAACCCCACGCCACCACTGTCATGATCTGCTGTTTAATGTTTGAACCCACTAGCAGAAAAACAGGCTGGCTCACGAATGTAAAATGAATAATGATTTAACATAAATAATAATGTTGATAGTGGAACAAAAACACTTACTGAGAGGAGATGAGATGAGCAGATCATACACCGTGGAAAGACAAAGCCCCGGTGCTCAAGGAGTGAACACACAAAGGTTAAATACTGACACAAACGAGACTGTGAGGAACACCTGGAGTGATTAGAATGAGGATCAGCTGTGAATGAGTAAGGCTGAAGGCCTGAGCACAGAGAGACAGACTGAGGAGTGGGAAATGACAGAGACTGAATGAGATACACAGAAACCAGTAATCACAAAGCTCAGAACAACAAAGTATGACAAGAGAGGAACACAAAATAACATACACAAATTAACATAAAGAAACAGACGAAACAGACAGGGACAGAGCCTGACATAACCTCCCCTCAAGTGTGGCACCTGACACCCCCAAGACGGATCCCACAAGAACAAGGGTGGGTGGAGGGAGCCAACAGGCAGGACGGTGGGCCAACATCAGCTAGATCCAGGAGGCGCCCAGGAGGTCGCCCATCACCACCAGCCAGATCCGGGGATGGCCCAGGATGCCGTCCATCGTGCGGCGTCATGTCAGGCGGGCGACCGGGCGGCCGTCCATCGTATCGCGCCACGTCAGGTGGACGACCAGAGTATCGTCCAGCAACGGCAGGAACCAAAAACACCTGGTCAGGAAAGGAGTCGGCAGGAACCAAGATGATGGCGGCCGGTACACTGACATCGCCGGCCGGCAACCACACTTCGTCGGCCGGTACACTTTCGTCGGCCGGTACACTTTCGTCGTCGGCCGGTACACCCACTTCGTCGGCCGGAACACAGTCGTCGGCCGGAACACAGTCGTCGGCCGGTACTCTGCGGTCGTCGTCGCTAGGACCCCCGTCGTTGGACGCCGAGATGTTGTTGGGCGCAGAGATGTCGTTGGGCGCCGAGGCGGGCGAAGAGACGTCGTCGGGCGCCGAGGCTGGCGAAGAGACGTCGTCGGGCGCCGAGGCGGGCGAAGAGACGTCGTCGGGCGCCGAGGCGGGCGAAGAGACGTCGTCATGCGAAGAGACGTCGTCGGGCGCCGAGGCGGGCGAAGAGACGT
>JBBPBX010036998.1:7085-17953 GCA_038048925.1 Garcialebias charrua | reverse complement strand
GGCGCCTAGGCGGGCGAAGAGACGTCGTCGGGCCCCGAGGCGGGCGAAGAGACGTCGTCGGGCGCCGAGGCGGGCGAAGAGAGGCGGGCGAAGAGACGTCGTCGGGCGCCGAGGCGGGCGAAGAGACGTCTGCAGTGCTGGGACCCTCTGTCGAGGACGAGGCGTCTATGGCGCTGGGACCCTCGTCGTCGGGACCCTCATCGTCGAGCGGTGAGATGTCTTGCTTTGTTGAGGCCCTCGTCGTCTGGACCCTCATCGTGGGGACCCTTGTCGGCGTCGAGCGGCGTCGAGACTGCATGCGAGGAGTTGTCGTCGGGCGCCGAGACGTCGCTAGGGACCTCCTCGTCTTCTTTGTCGCCGGGACCCTCGTTGTCGTCAGGCGGTGAGACCATAGGCGGTGAATCTGCCGTCGTGACGTCTGCTTCGGTCGGTGAGCCTGCCGTCATGACGTCTGCTTCGGTCGGTGAGTCAGCCGTCAAGATGTTTGCTTCAGTCGGCGAGACCGGCGTTGAGACGTCTACAGCAGCCGAAGCGTCGAGGTCTGCAGCAGCCGAAGCATTGAGGTCTGCAGAAGCTGGAGGCGGTGGAGTCTGGACTGCAGCAGCTGAAGAACCAAGGACCAGAGATGGCATGTACTTTGCCACAAAAGCTGCCTGCCAACGTTCCAACTCCTCCTGCTCCTCCAGAAAGCGAAGGTTGGGCTGTACATCAGGTGGCGAGCGAGGAGGAGATGGACAGCGGGGTGCAACGGCGAGGCGAGGTGGAGGGGGATGAAGCTGAGAGTCTGTGGTCTTGCCTCTCCTTTGCCGCCTTTTCCTGCTGCGTTGGCGGTGCGAGCTAAGGACGGGCACACCCCAGAGTTCATCCTCCAGCTCATGCGATGAGCAATAAGCCGGTGGGGTGGAGGAAAAAGCTGGCTTAAAAGCCAGGCGGCTCCCCCAGAACTGAGACCTCATTTCCTCCTCCTCCACAAGAAGAGGTGCTGGTAGGATCTCCACCTCCGGGCTGTGGTGACCTCGTCTCTGGACGGGTTCGGTCCGAAACGCCCCCCACCGGATGACAGGCTCCTCCATCCGCTCCGGCTTCTCCTTGTCCCGTTGAGCAGTTTTGTCTGCCTCAAAATATCTATTTTTCTGCTGGGCTCTTTCTGACCGGGGCTTTCTGTCATGATCTGCTGTTTAATGTTTGAACCCACGTGCAGAAAAACAGACTGGCTCACGAATGTAAAATGAATAATGATTTATTTAACAAAAATAATAATGTTGATAGTGGAACAAAAACACTTACTGAGAGGAGCTGAGCAGAGCAGATCATACACCGTGGAAAGACAAAGCCCCGGTGCTCAAGGAGTGAACACACAGAGTTTAAATACTGACACAAACGAGACTGGGAGGAGCACCTGGAGTGATTAGAATGAGGATCAGCTGTGAATGAGTAAGGCTGAAGGCCTGAGCACAGAGAGACAGACTGAGGAGTGGGAAATGACAGAGACTGAATGAGATACACAGAAACCAGTAATCACAAAGCTCAGAACAACAAAGTATGACAGGAGAGGAACACAAAATAACATAGACAAATTAACATAAAGAAACAGACGAAACAGACAGGGACAGAGCCTGACAACCACAGTCTTTTGAGAAGTCACACTGAGACGCCGTATAGGCACCTCAACACTGCCACCTCCACCTTTTCAACAAGAGTTAAAAATTACAAAACAGAATACAAACTCTGGTTGTTGTACAAATAAAAAAATGCCTTTTCATAATAAAATTCAACAGATCTAATAAAATAATTGTATACTTTAAAGCAGTGCTACCTCTGCCCCACCTTTGGCTTATAAGAGAGTTTTACTGTTTGTCCATTTAGATAGCCAACATGTCTCTTCGTCATTTTCATGAATATCTAAAGTCATCGGCAAAAAGCAGAAAAAATGATTGGGGTGAATAAATATATAGCTGCAGTCATCACTACCCATGAAATCACTGGACATATGATCAAATATACAACAAAGACCAAACTATGGATTACAGTTAGCGGACTCCATTTAAATTTTTCATATAAAGGTTTGTGAAAACAGAAGAGTCTTGATGGGTTTCCAAACATCAGAACCTTGACGTCCCAGTAGATTATGTAGCAACAACAATATCTGTTATTATTTATAATTAGCTTGTCTCACCCATAGCGCTCTGTGAGGCAGACTAACTGAGGGGTGAACAACAACGTGAGTGCAAGCAGCCGTGTTAACAGGATGGAGCAGATTAAAAACAGACACAGCTACCTTCTGAATCTGACAACATCACTGATGAGCAGCAAGCTTGTGCACACACTTGTCATGAGTGACATCTTTATGTTACTTTCAATTCCTTAAAGGATAACTGTGCTGTCCCTATCTAAGACATTTGAAACGCAGCTCAAACATGCTGGCTCACGTCCACTGTTCCCTCCATGCTGTAATCTTCAGACCCGAATTAGAAAATGACTCCACATGTGCTTCTCTGGGGATGAGCAGATACACGGGTCCGTCTTTGCTCAGAGACTTCCCATCCACATAATGACTTTACATTATTTTCATCCTTCTCACAGCCAGGGAAGGGACTGTGATTGAATCCAAATCAATCTGTCTGATGGCTTTGCTAGAAAAGCTGATTGTATTTCAGCCTCACATGCAAGAGAGCTGCAGTCACTTACCGGCCAAATCAGAAGCTCGAAGAGATTACGAACTGGAGAGAGAAGCTAAAACCGTGGCAAGATCTCCATTCAATTTCACTTTAATTAGATCTCTAGCCTCAAATTGACTTTCTAATTTTTCAATTAGCAATCACCATTAGATTTTTTTTTCTATGACTAAATCACATTTAAATTTGCTAATCTATCTGAATGTGAAAGGAAGCAGAAAATGCTGTGATGAGTAAAATAATTCAAATGAATTTGAAACGTTTCACCGTGTGATCTTTGGGGTAATTATCATTTTGGTAAAACAACATGATTTATATGTTTCAGAGAGTGAAGGTCCATGCAAGAAGCCAGATGTGCATCAGTCAAAGGCTCTCTGTGATTACCGTGAACACAAATCTTATTGTGGTGTACAAACTGGCTTGCAATTGCCATCTCCTAAGCCATTAGTGCATGGTAATTAAATCATAATTATGAAACAGAAAGATTTCCGTCATCATTTACAAGTAAAACTGTAAACACGGGCCAACCGTGATGGATCTCAAACTGGTTTCACAAACAAATCCAGGAAGTTTCTGCTGGATTATCTGATATGGGATAAAACAAAACAGCTGCTGAGATGAACGTTATAGACCTCAGCTGTACAAAATCCCACCCCCAGTGTAGAAGACCCCCCCCCCACCCCAGTTGGACCAGTCAGAGCAGGGCACCTCCTATGAGACTGGAGGGCCAATTACACCACACACTAATTCATAAAAAGCCGATAATGAAGTCCCAATTCTCATCAGCTCCAATTAGACAGAATGAGTCTCTGAAAAGAGGAAAATGGAGAGGGAGGGGGAAAGAGGCAAATGAAAGTGGAAGTGTACATGTACAAAGAAATGTAGGCTGATTGTGGAGAGAATTCTTTCTCAAATGAGGCCTCCATTAAAAACTGTAATTGATGTTTTCTTTTAAAATGTTACTTTGTCTGCAAATTATACTGAGATGGTTACAAGGTACTGTGGATGCTATAAGTATAATCTTTCACTGCGGGTTATTTTTGTATGAATTTTCCCAAAACGTCATTTGTGCCGAACTAAAAGTATTCCTGTCATTAGCCTTGGGATATTTTACTGGTCCAGATGGTAATGAAGGCACCGTATAATATTTCTTCTGATTGTGTTGTTCAGCCTCTTTGTGGCAAACCTCCCATTGAGTATATTATAACCCCCCCCCACACACACACACACACACACACACACACACATACACGCGTACCATACCAACAGGGGACTATCAGTTGTTCCTGCCAAGAGGGAACTTCTGTTTCTATTTTGTTTAAAAAATAAAAAAAACTGTTTTCTTTTTACTTTAAACCTCTATTACCACAATATAACTGAAAATTTGACTTTTAATAATTTTTAAAGAAATTGCCAAGAGGGGACCTGGATCTCTGAGCGACGTTTACCTTACAAAAAGGGGACATTTACATACTGCAATAGAACTGTCTCTACTACAATGAATTACTTTAACTCTTTTAAGAAATTGATGATTTAACTTGACTGATATTATCTAATTAATTCTTTTCAATACAATTATCACCCAAATAGTGAAATTATGGCCGTATTTGAAAAGGAGTAATATTCTGAATATCATTTAATGATGGCATGAATTAATAACAAGGTCTGCAGTATAAACAACAAATATATATTTTTTAATATGGATTTTGTATCTTAAGGTGGTAAGTTGCATAGCAGTCATCTTGATTTGCATTTCAAAGTAAAGGTCCCCACTTGGTCTGTATAGAACGACAGAGGTCCACTGTTGGCTGGTGAAGAAAAACACAGGTCCCCACTAAGATAGGATGGAGCAACATACACACTCCAGGATGGGTGGATAAAAAAGAAATTAACTGAATTATTTTTAAGACAAAACAATATGTAAGCTGAACCAAAACAACTTGAGATGAACTATTTCAGTTGATATAAACTACAGATCCTAACATTGGTCAGACATGTTTCCTCAGCATGGAAAGGTTAAATAGTATATTAACTGACATTCCAATAGTGAAGGGATATGCAACACAAAGTGGTCAGAATAAAGAGTAAAAACGTTATTTACAGAGCACATTTTTTAAAGAAAATTTTACAGCAGCCTATGTCAAATCTATTGGAAAATAAAAGGTCCCCACTTGGTTTGTACAAAATGACCCAAGTGCCCTCTTGGATAGTATGGAGCGACATACACACTCCAGTTAAAGAAGAACATGACCTTTTATCAAATATCTTTACTTCTGAACTTCTTAATGAAGTAGGGATGGACAGACAGACAGTTAGGATAAATATACACACCTAAAAATGTGTGTATATTTTTTAGTTCCAGCCCATGTCAGACCTATTACAGAAAATAAAGGTCCCCACTTGGTCTGTACAGAAAGACAGGGGTCCACTGTTGGCTGGTGAAGAACCACACAGGTCCCCTCTTAGATAGGATAGAGCAACATACACACTCCAGGATGGGTGGGTACAGCAGAAATGAACTGAACTAATGTTTTATATATATATATATATATATATATATATATATATATATATATATATATATATATATATATATATATATATATATATATATATATATATATCAGGCCATGTCACAGTCATGCCTGTACAAAACCACACTGGTGCTCTGGGACCATGACACACCTCTTATTACCTTCTTTTGAAGGTTTTCAAGTTTCCTGATATAACTAGTTTAAGTGTTTCACCATTCAAAATAGCAATAATGCTTATCCGGTTCAACAAGAGTTTACATATTTAAAAGTGTAATAAAGGCAGATAAAACCTAATTAAAATAATATAGGATCATATTCAATTGGCTAATGAAGATAGGACTTGAATATGGTGGAAAATAAAGTTCTCCAATGATGAGATTCTTGTTCATTTAGACAGGCAGACAGACAGACAGACCTGTCCACACTCCAGGATGGGTGGACAGACAGACAGACAGACAGACAGACAGACAGACAGACAGACAGACAGACAGACAGACAGACAGACAGACAGACAGACAGACTTAAATAAATGTGTGTATATTTTTAGTTACATCCCATGTCAAAGGCATTACAGGAAAAATAAAGGTCCCCACTTGGTCTGTATAGAACGACAGAGGTCCACTGTTGGCTGGTGAAGAACCACACAGGTCCCCACTAAGATAGGATGGAGCAACATACACACTCCAGGATGGGTGGATAAAAAAGAAATTAACTGAATTATTTTTAAGACAAAACAATATGTAAGCTGAATCCCAGCTTGAGATGAACTATTTCAGTTGATATAAACTACAGATCCTAACATTGGTCAGACATGTTTCCTCAGCATGGAAAGGTTAAATAGTATATTAACTGACATTCCAATAGTGAAGGGATATGCAACACAAAGTGGTCAGAATAAAGAGTAAAAAAGTTATTTACAGAGCACATTTTTTAAAGAAAATTTTACAGCAGCCTATGTCAAATCTATTGGAAAATAAAAGGTCCCCACTTGGTTTGTACAAAATGACCCAAGTGCCCTCTTGGATAGTATGGAGCGACATACACACTCCAGTTAAAGAAGAACATGACCTTTTATCAAATATCTTTACTTCTGAACTTCTTAATGAAGTAGGGATGGACAGACAGACAGTTAGGATAAATATACACACCTAAAAATGTGTGTATATTTTTTAGTTCCAGCCCATGTCAGACCTATTACAGAAAATAAAGGTCCCCACTTGGTCTGTACAGAAAGACAGGGGTCCACTGTTGGCTGGTGAAGAACCACACAGGTCCCCTCCTAGATAGGATAGAGCAACATACACACTCCAGGATGGGTGGGTACAGCAGAAATGAACTGAACTAATGTTTTATATATATATATATATATANATTTCTCACAGGGCTATTTTCAACCAGTATATAAATATCAAACTTATGAACTTCAATATGTTATGAGTTTTCTTTTCGCAGGGGTACACTTTCACAAGAGAGCTTTATGTTTGAAAACCTCATGGAAACACATTTCCACATGTCCAGTGTGTGATGCTGCAGCCATGTTACTGAGCTCCCACTGATGGGCTAACCTGCTGCAGAATATCAAACAAAATTATTATTATTATAATAAAAAAGAGCAACTTGTACAATCCAGTCCAGGTTAGCAGCAGGTACAGTATAAAATCAGAAATGGTTCTTGTTGAGGAAAATGATCCTATCTGCTTCTCAGGCAGTATATGTGTGAGTGTTCTGGACACACAGTGTCTCCTGCAGTGGACAACATGTTTGCTGGGTGTAGAAGAAGCTTAAACATAAATATGAGAAAGCAAGATCTGACAGCAAAGAACAAAAACCTTTTTTTTTTTTCAAATCAAGGAAAACCGCACCAGTAACTTGTCCCTTGTCAAGTGATAGTTTAACCTTTTCAAGCAGAAAACTTACAGCGGTCTCTGTGGAATGATGGATGTCTGAAACCAAATTGAAGTGGATGCTGAAGATTATTACTTTCTAAATGCAGTAACAATTGATCTAGAATAATTTTATCCAATACCGGAATCAGACTTATTGGCCTGTAGTTGCTGATTTCATGGGGACTTCCAGATTTGAAGATCGGCTTCACAAGAGCTTTTTTCCATGCATCAGGAAATTGCCCTGTTCTGATGAAGTCTAAAGTCTTGTGTTGGTTCCACCAGCAGCAGCAGCAGCAGCAGGGTCCTCAGACAGCACGGCTGGTGGAATGTCCTGGTACATCTGCAGCCATTTCTCCACTTGTTTCTTCATGGACAAGGAGCTGTGACATTATGTTCTGGGAGTCTTCCTCGGCAAAAAGCTCCTACAGTGGAGACTTTCTGGACAGACTGCAGGGAGGTGGTTCCTAAACAAACAACAGGTTCATCAGTATTATAAGTAAAAAGCAATTATTAAATCATTATTAAGATTGAGAATGTATATAATTTCAGCTTTCATACACTTACACTCTCCTCCTCATCCTCCACTCCCTCATTCCCAGGCCTTTCCAGACGGCATGGTGAACCCATCATCTCCACAGTCTTCCTCTGTTGATCACAAAGAACATTACTAGTACCGGTATTTAGATTTCAGATGTTAATAACTGAAAGGACAGTTGTGCATGAATGACATTTTATCTGCTCAGTCAGTTTTCTCTAGATCTGCTCTCACACACATCATCCATCTTCTGTTTAAAGTGCAGAGCAGCTCTCCTCCACCTTACAACAAGATGGGGTCCATGGTAGGTGGTGTTTACTTGGGTTGATGGTTTTTACATGTCCTTGTAAACATATAAACAAACATGTAGTGTCACTGTTACTGTAACGTTAGCTTAGGATGGACTATTAATTACAGTATTTTCTGGACTATAGGTCGCAAGTTTTTGCCTAATTTGCATGCCCTGTGACTTATAGAGAGGTGAGACTTGTTTATGGATTTTTTCCCATATTTTTAGACCAATTTTTGGCTCAGATATGACCGTTTTTCATTTTGGCAAAAAATGGTGCAGTACCACTTTTGTCCGCTAGGGTACACCGTCCGTTCCCATCTCATGTGTCCGACGGCAGCCTCCTCTGGTCGGACTGACTCTGTCGCTGCCCGGCCTCCTGCTCTGGAGGTAACTACTGTTAGCTGTGTTTGTTAGCAAGATAAGTCAAGAACCACAGGACAGATTTTTATCAAACTTACAGAAAGTAATCACTGTATGGACATTTACAACTGACTAGATTTATGAGATGCTTGAGATAAAATTAGATGTTTTATAGACGTAAACGTGTTGCGGTTAGCTTCGGTTTTTTTCCTGCTAGTATTTGTCCAAATAGCTCATAAACCACACCGCAGATTTTCTTTAAACTAACAGAGCGTAATTATTTGGTGTTCATTTACAAACTGTTAGCTGTTGGAGTTGTTTGAGATAAAATTCAATTTATTTACAATTTATTTTCGTAGCACACGCAATTGTTTGGAAGACGTCAAAGCGAAACAATTTAAATCCAGCTGATTTGACCATTTTGTGAATTTATCAAGGAACAGTTAAGCTCAGGAACCCTTGTGCTATAATGTCAGCTAAATTCTTTATCAAACAAATAATTGTTAAGTGTTAATCTTCTTAAAGCCTTGCTGTGCGCTCCTGTGGCAGACATTTGGAGCAGAGTTAAACACTCGGACCACATTTCCGGGTTGTCTCAGCGGCAGTGGCAGCTGGTGATTTTTTTAATGGGGCGGCGCCATCTAGTAATAATAATAATAATGAATTTAATTTATAACGCACTTTTCATTAATGAAAATCTCAAAGTGCTACAAAGTGCAACAAAAATCAAAGATCAAATAAAAACAAAAATTATCTAGTGGTCATGAGTCAGCACGAACATGAGTCTGTGAGCAGATTAATGCCTGTAGTAGTTTTGTAATTTTTATTAATAATAAATTTGTAAACCTGAATATCTCCCACCCACAGCATATTACTGAATTAACTCCTTTTGCTCTCTACAGAGACTAGCTCTCTACAGAGACTGAGGAACAGCTTCTACCCTGAGGCTGTTAGACTCATGAATCTCTAACCAGAAGAATCACTGTGAAATATCACATGTTGCTGCTGATCTGTTTCATGTTGCTGCTGATCTGTTTCATGTTGCTGCTGACAAAAAAATCTGTTTCATGTTGCTGTGTTCATTCGTGTTCATCTGCTCATACAGACTCATGTTCGTACTGCTGTTTGGAGTAATGTTTTCTATGATATTAGTTGATGTTTTTCTTAGTTCATATCTTAGATGTTATTACTGTTTTTCTTTTACTTTTTATTGTTGGATGTAACTGGGACCCTGTGTACATAATCTTGTTTCATAACATGTACCACATGTGGCACAAATGACAATAAAGATTCTCTGACTCTCTGATTTAAGGCTTTTTCAATTATGCTAAATATGAAAGGGTGGGTTTTGGCACCTTTCTCTTCCATATAAATAATAAAATATTGGGCATGGACAATATTTATTTTTCCTGGTAGTCAAGAGAATAGGAATGGCTATTAGTCAGCTTTCTAATTATTTAACATATAACAACTATTTATTTTATGAGTATATGTGTACATTTAATAGCAACAATTCAAATTCACATTGCACTTGTAAAGATGTAGACTAGTGCTCCTCACTTTTTCACAATACAGAACTACTATGATGAAAAACATTGTAAAAACCTACATCATGCATTTACTGGTAGCTTCTCTCACCTCTGTAGCTGTCCTCTGACGTTCACCAGGGTCCAGTGTGCAGCATTTCTTAGCTATCTGGGATACACTGCCACTGTGTTCTCCACAAAAGGGAGTCTCTAAACAGGACCATAAGAGAACAGTGTTCATCTTTAGTCACCAGGTAAAATAACAAGAAATGTGAAGTAGTTCAATCATAAGACATTAACATAATATCAGTAATATTAAGTATCTAATCTCATTTGAACTTTTTTAATACAACAGAAATAATAATATCCGGGTTATTTCAATTTCATTCATTCATTCAAGTTTATTTGAACAAGGACAGCACAATAAACAATGCTACATGTTAAAAATGAAGCAACCATTGTCTTGTACAAAGGTTTTCTAGCCACAGGCTAATTTGCAAACCCAGTCCTTGTTTGGACTTTTATATAAAAACAGTTAAAATAAAATTTAAATTTAATTAAGATTAAACAGTTTCCTCACACACATGCCTGTTCCTCTGTCCCCAGGGGATTCAGTGTTCACAGATTT
This sequence comes from Garcialebias charrua, assembly GCA_038048925.1. NCBI lineage: Eukaryota > Metazoa > Chordata > Actinopteri > Cyprinodontiformes > Rivulidae > Garcialebias > Garcialebias charrua. The sequence continues at coordinate 7,517 of JBBPBX010036998.1, read as the reverse complement.
GGTTTTGTTTCAACAAAAAACAAGGGTTATGTTAACAGTATGTTCCTGGAGAAAACTGATTCTGTAGAAATAATGAATATTGTAGACATGTTTGCTGACAAAAAATCTAAGGACTGGCTGGATATGGACATGACTTTTGTAAAAAATATAATGGGTTATGTAATTAAGCCTTTCACATATATATGTAACCTGTCCTTTTCTTCTGGAGTTTTTCCTGATCGCATGAAAGTGGCTAAGGTGATACCTCTTTTTAAAAGTGGTTCCAAATCTGAGTTTAATAATTACAGACCTATATCACTATTGCCACAATTTTCAAAAATCTTGGAGAAACTGTTTGCAATCAGGATGGATCAGTTTGTTGACAAATTTAATATTCTCACCAACAATATATGGCCACCGCTGTAGTAATTAATTCCATCAACTCCATTAGAG
>JBBPBX010036997.1:0-21794 GCA_038048925.1 Garcialebias charrua | reverse complement strand
GACCTCGCAGGAAAAAAATAAAAATAAAACCTCAGTTGGTTGTTCTGTGATCGAACTAAACACAAGGAAACATTATTAAGAACATTGTTTACCTTGTAGCGCTGCTGTAAATCAGCTGATTCTCACGGACTAAAGTCAGACATGTTGACTCGGTTCCGGTCCAGTCAGCAACTGGTGCGCAGATGAAGCGGTCCCACTTGGTGTCAAATCTGTTGACTCTTATCCAAATTCCAGCTTTAACTTGTTGTTAACTTGTTGACAACAACTTGTAGTAGCTGAACTTTTAGCCAGAGAGGAAAACAGGCTGCCTCGTGTGCTCTGTTTACCTCAGGCAGCAGTGGCACGCATGCGCAGTAGTGAAGGTTCCAAAAATCACAGCGCCATCTAATGGCCCAGCATGGTAACTACAGTAAATTCAAAACGAAGAATCCAGCTAAAGGCAAGACAATTGGACTATAATGTTAAAAAAGAAGGCCTCAACAATGGACTTCTGTCTTCTGTACTGTATACTGTACATTAAAAACAATTTTTAATGCGGATGTGTATCTAAGATAAGGCCTTCATTAGTTGGTTGGTCATGTTGACTGTATTGTTATATGGTGGTTATATATGCAAAAAGAAAAATATAATAAAAAATATTGATGAAAAACTTGACTTTTGTTTTATTTTATCTAAAAAACTGAATATCTTATAATGCTGCTTGGTTTAATCGTGATGTTTTAAAGTAAAATAAATAAATAAAAAATATATGCGAGTTATTCTGAACAAAATTAAATTTTATAGACCTAAACGTTACTTTTCATCTTATTTATTTAATATAAAAATATGCGTTTGCCCAAGAAGACACCGCAAAATATCAGTTTTCAGCAATTTCAACTAATAAAATAAATATTTTCTTGCAAAAAACTATTAAAAATAAATAAATAAATCTGTATTTCTCTCTTATGTTTGTCTATTGATTGTTTAAGGAAATTTCTACTGTTACTGTTGTTATCATTCTTTAGTTTGTAGCAGGTCGCTCTTGTTAATGAGTCCATGAGGCTCAATGAGATTTACCTGACTAAATAAAGGTTGAATGAATGAATGAATGAATAAAGAAAATCAACAGAACTACCTTTTTGTTGCGAAACATTTTACTTTTAAGATGATAAAGCAAATACACCTCACTGATAAAGTCGTTTAACATTTGTTGACAAAGATTTCCTCTCAGTTCGTTTGCTATTTTAATTTCTGTTTTATCTCTCTTGACTTTTGACACCTGCAGATCATTTAAAATTGTAATTTTTTTAATTCATTTATGTAAAATTCAGTCGCTGTCATGCATTTTGGAACATTACATAACGTTAGAGAGTTGCACTAGAAATATTCTTAAAGGAGAAAAAAAAAAAGCAAGGCGAAACCACAAAGAGACGCAAATAAAAAAAATAATGGAAGAAAAACACAATAATTTAATAAAGAGATCAAAACGTGAATAAAACACTAATTTAGATGGAGGAATATGACGGAAAAGTACAAAAACAGACTGAAATCTGTCACATGTCTGGTTTTAATACAAAATTTGATCAGAATTCTTGTTTTTACTTTAATAAAATTTATTAATTGTGTTCATAATCCCAACTTTAAGGTTATTATTGCTCAAAAATCTTTTAGCTGACTGCATTCAAATGGCTTTAACCATCACAATGGAATTTATTGTGGACTCTGTGTTTGGTGATTCCATCCAAACTGTGCGACGCCAACTGGCATCACAAACCTAAACTTTAGGCGTGATAAATGGTATTTAACTTCTACAGATTGTGAAGAGGAAGCTGACACAGCCCTGTGTGTGTGTGTGGAGGCATCCCTCACCTGGTCCGGTCTCGCAGGTCATCGGGTACTGCTCGATGTGAGGTCGAGCGGAGTCCGAGTAGTAAGACGTCTCGTGGACCCACCAGTACGGCCTCTCGCCAAACAGAATCCTGAAGAAAACAACTCTGTTAGGAGATATTTTAAATGATTTATTATGATATACTGTATACAGGGGGTCCCCGACTTACGAGCGCCCTGACACACGAGGTTCCGGACTTACGAGCTGGCGAACGAGCAGTAAATTTGTAAAGAACATACAAAAAATACAGCACTTTTATGTGTTTTTAGATGAAAGTGTGTTAGCTAACCGTTTGGAAACAAGTTTCTGAGCATGTTTATGAACTAGTATGAACATTTGTGATGAAAAACGAGTGTTCGTAGTAGCGCTAGCATAAATTTTCCGACTTACGACCGAAAATCCGGACTTACGAGCAACACGTGTTTTGGGTTCCGACATACGAATTTTCGTCTCACGAGATACTCGTAGTAACGGAACTCGCTCGCAAGTCGGGGACCCCCTGTATATGTACGTTCAGCTCACCATTTAAAGACCAGGTTCAGCCAGTCTCCGACGACCGCCACCCAGATGAGCTTGATGCCCACCGAAGGCCGCAGGTGAAACCAAAGCGGGAAAAAGATGAAGAAGGTGTTCCTGAGGTCCGCCGCCCAGGACACCCACAGGAACAAGCCCTGAGCATCCTTGTAGTTGGTCTGCAGGTAGTGGGTGCTGCTCACCCCCAGTCCCTGCACGACATCCATCAGAGCGTCGAGCATCTTGGCCTGGAGCGATTAGAAGTGTAAAGATGAAGTGGGATGTTCCTGAAGGGGACTGGTGCTTTCAGTGACACAGCTGCTTGATTTTATACCAAGAGACCCACCACACAGACGCATGCTCGCACTGATCTTTGGACCCGACACACGCGTAATAAAACACCCGGAGTTTGGGAGGTTTGTCACACAAACAAGGTGAAACGATAAAGTGTGTGTGTGTGGGGGGGGGACAATTGGAGTGTTTCCCACTGAGTCAGCTCTGAGGGGAGGAGGCTTCCTGCGACTCCCAGCTGAATGCAGAAGGATGTTTGCTTTTCCCTGAATACTTTTCAAATCTATAAGACTGTTTGTCTTTCTGTATCAGTTATATAATCGCTCCATTAATGATTTGGTGAAAACATCCCGCTGCGATGGAGCAACTGGTTTGTAGCTTACGTAAGACCATCAAAGATTGAAAGATTACCGTATTTTTCGGAGTATAGGTCGCACCTTTTTAACATTTTTTCAAGGCCTGCGACCTATACTCAGGTGCGACCTATATATGGCTTTTTATCACTTTCGGCGAAACAAATTTTTAAATCCAGCTCATTTCACAATTACGTTCATTTATTAAGGAAAAGTTCAGCTCAGACACATATTTGCTATAATTTTTATCAAACAAATAATTGTTTTTAAGTGTTAATCTTCTTTAAAGCCTTGCTGTGCGCTCCTGTGGCAGACATTTGCAGCAGAGCTAAACGTAGGTGTGACCTATACACCGGTGCGACCTATCTAGGGATTTTTCCAATCTATTGGTGATAATTGGACAATGCGACCTAGACTCCGGTGCGACCTATACTCCGAAAAATACGGTATCTTCAGGCTGAGCAGAAACTGATGAGACTAGAATAAAACCTGTGAAAGGTGACAAGCAGGTCAGGCAGGTGAGATATGATTTATCAGCACGGACAAGAAGCTACCGTATTTTCCGGTGTATGGGTCGCACCTTTTTATGATTTTTTTCAAGGCCTGCGACCTATATATGGCTTGTTATCACTTTCGGCGAAACAAATTTTTAAATCCAGCTCATTTCACAATTACGTTCATTTATTAAGGAAAAGTTCAGCTCAGACACATATTTGCTATAATTTTTATCAAACAAATAATTGTTTTTAAGTGTTAATCTTCTTAAAAGCCTTGCTGTGCGCTCCTGTGGCAGACATTTGCAGCAGAGCTAAACGTAGGTGCGACCTATCTAGGGATTTTTCCAATCTATTGGTGATAATTGGACAATGCGACCTATACACAGGTGCGACCTATACACCAGAAAATACTGTACAAATTCATCAGGTGCTTGGATTTGAACATAAAAAGGGGGATTTTAATTTCGGAGGATATTTTTCCGGTGAATGTGTTTTTGTGTCATGGACGGCAGCAGCTTTATTTATTGATGGATTTCAGCAGAGGGGGCCTCGGGGGTGTAAAGGTTAAGGAACTCGGCTGTACTGTCCCAAACGCAAACAGGCTTGCTAGCCTTGAGTAAAGTCCAAAATGGGAATTGCACAGAAAAAGCAGACGGAACAGCCTCGGAGAGCTGCAGAACCCCCGTCTGACTGGCAAAAAGTGCACAAAACCACCGATCCCACGTGCCCACCAACGCCAGAGTCATGGATCTTCTCCACAGCTGGGGGGTCGAGGTGGCGGTTCGCCTGCAGACCAGACACAGCAGGTACAAGGGCTTGTTCAACTTGGCGTCCACGGTGGCGGACCTGCACACCACGTTCTTCTGCCTGTTCCCCGTCTGGTTCCACGTGCGCAGGGACACCGGGATCAGGCTGATCTGGGTGGCGGTGGTCGGGGACTGGCTCAACCTGGTGCTGAAGTGGTAATCTGGACAAGATCCTTCAGTCGGTGTACAACACAGTGGGGAAAGGAGGACAACAGATTTTCTGTTATCTTGTTGGGGGTTTGTCGTTGCAGGGTTCTTTGTGGGGAGAGACCGTACTGGTGGGTTCAAGAGACCCAGTTCTATGGAGCGGGAAAGGCCCCGTTGCTGCAGCAGTTTCCCATCACATGTGAGACGGGACCAGGTAGGGTTCATAGTGCAGACCACGTGACGTCTGCCTTCTTAAAGAACAGGCCGATGATTGATCAGATCCATCTGGCACAGTGAACTATTGGTCTGGTTAATATTTAAGTTCATTATTGACAGGAGACTCTTTGGGCTTCTATGAATGGGTGTCATTTTAATAGTCTTGAATGAAGGATAAACTCCAGTACCTTGGTCCATTCATATTATTTTATTTATATTTGCTTCAGTGAGTTTTGTTTTGCAAATCAACATGTATACTCAGGGGTGTCCAATCTTGCCTGGTCCTCGATGGCCACTGTCCTGCAAGTTTTTAGCAGCTTTTGCAAAACATGCCAAGGTAATTCAATTCAGTTAATTAATATAGCACCAAGTCACAACAGAAGTCATCTCAGGGCACTGAACAGAAACATTCACATATATTATTAATGCCAATTAGTAAAGTTGTTTACTGATATCTAAGGAAAGAAAGAAGCCAGCAGACACGCCAAGTCTTCATTTCATTGCAGTCTATCTATTGATCTATCTATGAATGAAAAGAAAGATCATGTTTCCTCTGGATAGACCCCAAACGGAGCAGATACAGTGAAAACAGAAGGGGTCCAAGAATCAAGCCTTGCAGAACCCCGCAGGAAAGTGGTGCTGAAGCGGATAAGATTCAATCAGAGGGGTTGGTGCACAGAAACATCTAAAACATGCAGGACAGTGGCCCCTGAGGATCAGGATTGGACACTACACAACTATAAAAAATAATAACAATTCTGTATACTAATACATATAATTATACTCTAAGTCATGCTTGGTCTCTTTTTTTTTTTACATTATTGGAGGTATCAGAATTTTTTAAAAAGTAAAATGTTTTGTAATTGCAAAATCAGACAAACCTGTGAGTTTATGTCCCTTTAGGTCAGGTGTGTCCAATGTTGGTTTTTGAGGTCCATGTTTTAGATGTTCCTCTGTCCCAGCACACTGAAATAGAATCAACAGACTTCTCTAGAACATAAAGAGGTAATTTAACGATTCAATGAGATGTGGAGCAGGGAATCAAGTGGCCCTTGAGGGCCAGGAATGGGCATTACTGACTTAGGTTGTTCTAGTTTCTCCAGTGCAAGAGCCACAATCCATCTCTCCAAGTCAAAATCCTGCTACCTTTGTGGTTTCCATAGTAACTACAGGTAGATGGCTTATTTTACAAATGTGAATTTTGGGGGAAGCACAGCAGAGAGGGATTGGCCAGGACCTGCAAGTTACTTTAGCTGAAATTTTGTGAAACGACATTTTCTTGAAGTGCACTTTTAATTTATTCAAAGTCTTTTATAGAGAAACTCTTAAAATTTAAAAAAATACACTGTAAAATTCTTACATTTTTTAAAGTGCACATAATATGTATGTCTATAGACTTTTCATAATTAGAAAAACACTGTTAGGAAAATATGTTATTTACTGTACATTTATTCATGCTTTTTTTCTGAATTCTATCAAACTAAATTCTGAAAGGTTTAAGTATAAAATGTGTTCCTTATAGGAAGCCCTTCAGGTCATGCTATGGGTGCAGCGGGTGTCTGGTATGTGATGGTGACGGCGCTTCTTTCCATCGCAACAGAAAAGCAATGCCCCCGTTTACTTTACAAGTGAGTCCTTCAAAATGCCGTCAGGTATCATTACAGACAGAGGAAGTCTGGAGGTTTTGTGCACTGACTTTCAGCATTCTCTCTGACAGAATGCTGCAGCTGGGGCTGTGGACCCTAATGGTCCTGGTGGTGCTGGTGGTTTGCACGTCCAGGATCTTTATGGCAGCTCACTTCCCACACCAGGTCGTTGCAGGAGCCATCACAGGTTGGTTTGACTAAAAACAAAATCAAGATACAGGGAGTCCTCGACTTACGGCGCCCTCGACTTACGGCAACTCGGACTTACGAACGGACTTACGAACAGTACAGCTGTACATTAAATACAGCACTGGTATGTGTTTTTAGGTGTTTTTAGATGAAAGTGTGTTAGCTACCCGTTTGTAAACAAAGTTCTGTGCATGTTTATGAACCAATATGTACGTTTGTGTTGAAAAACGGGTGTTTGGCGCAGCGCTAGCATACATTTTCCGACTTGCGAACGAAAATCCGGACTTACGAACGCACGTGCTATGGGTTCCGATTTACGTCAAAATCGGGTTACGAGCGGTCCTTAGGTCCGGAACTCGTTCGTAAGTCGAGGACTCCCTGTATTATCCAATGAACTGATTGTAAATGTCTCTAAAATGTGGTGCAATGCCAAATGTTTTAGAGCGGGTACCAAGCGCACGTTTTTGGTATTTTTCAGGAACACTTGTAGCAGAGTTTGTTTCCAAGAAGAAATGGATCTACAGTGCCAGCATGAACAAGTACCTCATCATCACCGCCTTCCTGACGTCCTTTGCTATCGGCTTCTATGTCCTGCTAAAAGCTCTGGGAGTGGACTTGCTCTGGACTCTTGACAAAGCCCAGAAATGGTGTGTCAAGCCAGAGTGGGTCCACCTGGACTCTACACCATTCGCGAGCCTCCTGCGGAACATGGGCAGTCTGTTTGGCCTTGGACTGGGCCTGCACTCACCTCTCCACAGTGGTGCCAAGAAGCACAGAGGTGCCACTTTCAAGCTTGGGTGCATTGTAATCTCTTTGTTCCTGCTTCGTCTCTTGGATGACTGGACATTTTCTTCTGAGAACCACATGACGTTCTATGTTTTATCCTTTGGTAAGAGTGCTGTTGCACTTTTAATCCCAACCACTCTGGTTCCTTGGGTTCTTTGCAGAATTTGCAATGGAACAGGAAACGGAAAAGGTTTGTGACTTACCGTAGCTCCTTCTTGATTGAAGTCAAATACTGGTTTAATTACTTTTGGTGGATTTCTTTTATGCCCAATTTTATCAAGTCAGGCAAACTAGCACCAATGAGAAAGTCCAAAATTAAGGATGAGTTGCTAAAACCAAAGTGTTCAACAGACAAAAACAAACAAGTTCTTAACCCAACCAAAGATGCACAAACAAGTGTCAGCACCAGACTGTGACAAGTAGAAGCTTCTAACATACGAACAATACATTTTGTTCTGATTGTTTTAGCTCCAACTAAGGTTATGCCATCATAAAGCTGATTAGGTTGCACTCTTAGCATCGTAGAAAGGGGGTGCAGATGTTTTGCAGGAGACATGACTACATCAACTATGAGTTTGTAGGATGTGTTAGATTTTTCCAGCCAATATAGAACAAAACATTGTCTGTTGGGAATTTGTTTTGTTTTGTTGGCTACCCAAATAACTTTTTTCCCCCACAAAGCACTTCTTGTTTATGTCCCACAGCAACTAACAAAAAAACTTCAAGCACAAAATTGGTAAGTCTTAAATGTAACAATTAATTAATCCCTTTAGGCCGTGCTAATTTACCACTGTATGTTGAAAATACACAGTTTGTCACCTCAATAGTACAGTTATTAAGAAAAAGAAAAATATAGTAAATCTCAGCATTTAAGATAGTTTTAGAAGAATGTGACTTAGTTACGAGGCTTTGAAATTTGGGGATTTAATACCATGCTAAGTAATTAGCTTAGCTTGTAATGTGAAACAGTGAATAGTAAAAAAAACTGAAGTTCTGTTTGGTAAAATTACCCACAATGCAGCACCTGAGGCTAATCAAATAAAATATTAACCACATAGCTTTATTTTGTATATATGAAAGTGTTTTTTTTTTTTTTTCATAGAGTAATTTTAGTTGTGCTAACAAGCTAGCTTAACTTGTTGGAGAAATTCTCTTTCACTAAAGTAATTTACTTAAAAGAACCACATTCACGGCAGGTGATTTTTAACAGTTTACTTGTAAGGACTGCTTTCAGGACTGGTTACACGCATAGATACATTCTTATGCCTGAGAACATTGTAACAGAATAAGCATTGCATCATCATCTGCATACATGAATACAGCAGGGGAGTTCAGTGGGTGTTCCCTCGTCTTGTTCCCATCGCCAGCCACACAGACATGATCCATGGCTGTCGTTTACAGTCGTTTAGAGAACGTTCTGGGCATGTTCTCATGGCAACAATGCCAAAGAGGCACTGTGAGCCGGCCTTCAGGTCGAGATAAGAGATTGTTCTGGTAGACAGCAAGTCAAGGCAGGAGGGAAAGATGTTCTCAACCACAATATAAAAACTAGGGATGCACGATATTGGATTTTTGGACAATAGTCTATATGCTGATATGTTAAAACTTACTTGGCCGATAACCGATACCAGTACCGATTTTTTTTCCCCTAGACCTACTTACAGAGGCTAGATAGCTTTGTCTACTGTAGAATAAATAAATAAAAACTACGTTATTCTGCATGGTCTTTCATGACATTACTCTCTCTAACACAGTGACAACACTCGAACAGTACAAATTTGTAAATTTTCACAAATCTAAACTCAACAGCACACATGATGGCATAACGTTGTGCTGGCGCTGCAGGCATTGTCATACAAAAACAACACCTTTTATATACATATACAGTATATATATATATATATATATATATATATATATATATATATATATATATATATATATATATATACAGTATATGTATATATATATATAAATAATAATATTATTTATTATTATTAAATAAGCCGCATCTTTTATACGGTGAGCTATTTTGATTGAATGACCGATATTCGATATTTAACTTTCATAGCTAATATCGGCCAATACCGATACCATGCCAATAATATTGTGCATCCCTAATAAAAACACAATAAAAACATTCATAACTCTCGACCTAAAATTCTCCAACACTGGTTAAGCTAATAAGCAAAGCTAACTGTTAGCCGCTGATTTGTTTAACTTGGAGCTGAATAAGCGAATGAGCTAATTATTAGCATCTGATTAGCTTAACTTGTAATTGGTTAATCTAAGAAGCTATAGCTAACTGTTAGCAGCTGATTATCATGTAAATTGGCAATTTAAAACCCAAGTCCATCAGCAAAGAAGCTCATCAGTTTAAGTATTATAGTTTTGTTAGATCTGTTTAAAAAATGGAAAGAAAAGCGTTTTTTTTTTCTGTATTTGCTTGGAGTTGATCATCATGTACACTAAAAGTTCTAGAGGTATTTTGTTGCTCTTTTTTATATTTTTTTTACAGATTGCTTTTTGTACAAACAACAACAATGTATGATTTAGTGATGCTTTCATGGGGACGACAACAGTAATTGACAGAAATCTTTTTGTAAAACTTCAGTGCCTCTGCTTGTTTTTTTTGGTAAATAAAACAACTTTTACAATCATTTGCCTTGTGTGATCGGTTGTGCTTGCTTTAGAGGAGCTGTGTTTTCGCAGAACGCTGCAGACTGACACTGAATGTATCCCTGACTGGAACAAATATTAAATATTAACCAGAGCATGCTCTCGTCACTCTGCATGGAGACTCTGCCTTTCAGGGCAGACACGCTCCTTGAGGGTCAAGGGGCGGAAAGTGATGAAGACAACATGCGTGTTCTTTACCGCTTTAAACTCAGACGCTGCTCGGATTATCTATCGATAGAGCTGTGAACACTCTGTGATCAGCAGGGTGAGAGGTCACGCTCACACACCTTTGTCCTGTTATTGTGCATGCAAGTAGCTGTTGCAATCTGTTAAAGGGGATGTACTTAGGATTAGACACCAAGTAAATGTATTTTATGAAGTTTCATCTGGAAAATTAGGGNTATATATACAGTATATGTATATATATATATAAATAATAATATTATTTATTATTATTAAATAAGCCGCATCTTTTATACGGTGAGCTATTTTGATTGAATGACCGATATTCGATATTTAACTTTCATAGCTAATATCGGCCAATACCGATACCATGCCAATAATATTGTGCATCCCTAATAAAAACACAATAAAAACATTCATAACTCTCGACCTAAAATTCTCCAACACTGGTTAAGCTAATAAGCAAAGCTAACTGTTAGCCGCTGATTTGTTTAACTTGGAGCTGAATAAGCGAATGAGCTAATTATTAGCATCTGATTAGCTTAACTTGTAATTGGTTAATCTAAGAAGCTATAGCTAACTGTTAGCAGCTGATTATCATGTAAATTGGCAATTTAAAACCCAAGTCCATCAGCAAAGAAGCTCATCAGTTTAAGTATTATAGTTTTGTTAGATCTGTTTAAAAAATGGAAAGAAAAGCGTTTTTTTTTTCTGTATTTGCTTGGAGTTGATCATCATGTACACTAAAAGTTCTAAAGTTTTCCAAAGAATTGAGTTATTTTTGTTGCTCTTTTTATTGTTTTTTTTTTACATTTTTTTTACAGATTGCTTTTTGTACAAACAACAACAATGTATGATTTAGTGATGCTTTCATGGGGACGACAACAGTAATTGACAGAAATCTTTTTGTAAAACTTCAGTGCCTCTGCTTGTTTTGTTTTTTTGGTAAATAAAACAACTTTTACAATCATTTGCCTTGTGTGATCGGTTGTGCTTGCTTTAGAGGAGCTGTGTTTTCGCAGAACGCTGCAGACTGACACTGAATGTATCCCTGACTGGAACAAATATTAAATATTAACCAGAGCATGCTCTCGTCACTCTGCATGGAGACTCTGCCTTTCAGGGCAGACACGCTCCTTGAGGGTCAAGGGGCGGAAAGTGATGAAGACAACATGCGTGTTCTTTACCGCTTTAAACTCAGACGCTGCTCGGATTATCTATCGATAGAGCTGTGAACACTCTGTGATCAGCAGGGTGAGAGGTCACGCTCACACACCTTTGTCCTGTTATTGTGCATGCAAGTAGCTGTTGCAATCTGTTAAAGGGGATGTACTTAGGATTAGACACCAAGTAAATGTATTTTATGAAGTTTCATCTGGAAAATTAGGGGAAAATATTAATTGTATTGTTCCGATTAAAGGGTTCTTTGTTTTTATTTCTGAGGATTTTTGTAACATCTAAAACTTTTGGCTTTCTGAACAGTTTGTACACAAATATTAATAACTGATCATTACATGAAGCAATGAACATAACCGTCATTTATGTGCACAATATGCAAAAGGATTTTTGTCAGACCTTTGGGCAAAATCGTCCTAAACAATAAAGCTTTATGTAATTTATATTTAAATGGTGGCGTCATACTACAAATATTCATCAAATTAAAGCCACATGTATAAAAACGGAGGTACTTTAAGTGATTGTATTTAGAACTAAAAATACTTATTTGAAACTGTGTCAATTCTTTGCACGGCAGTTGAGTTTACATGCAGGAAAAATTCTGAAATATGAAAGTAAATGTTCAGTTTCCAAGCAATAGGTGGTTTAAATTAATAGAAGCAGCCCAATATTTAATAAAAAATATGCCTTTTCTTGTAATAACAACATTAACATACACACAAAATCACAAAGTTATAATTATGGATGAGAAATATTAAAACTGTGCATGCAGGGCGTATATTTGCTAGTTTTTTTACTTGCAATAATTCACACCAAAACAATCTGTTGTTCTGAGTTAATTGAATAAATCTCATAAACCATGACCTTATCTGATTCCTTTAGTTACATAAAAAGCACGAACAGCACTTTACACCCAGAGATTATTTACAATTGTAAACGGGTCAGAGAAAAGTGTTACGGATGCAGGACGTTTCCTTTACGATCACTTTATGTCCTTTTTATCTTTTAAGATAAATATCTTTAGCAGTCGTATCTATATGGTGCTGCTCTGCACATGCAGGCGAGGGCTGCATGTGCATATAAGAACAGACACAACTGTGTCAGGGACATTGAGTAACTGTTTATCTTTGGTGTATGTTTGTTTCAGGCAACTCAAATTAGTTTATTTTTTATTTTTTTGCGAGTTCAGTGACGAAACCTTATCTTATCTCCTCGTTCAGTTCAGGAAAATCAACAAACATCAGCTCTGGTTGTTCACAGCACATCACCACTAACTGGAAAGACTTCAGACGTCAAACAGATTATTTGAACCAGTCGTAGTTTAATCACAGGAAAATTGTACAATTTATAATTGATGGGCATTAAATGATCCTCAAACAAACTACAGGTTATTAACATCTGATTGAATGTAATCGTTTTTTACAAGATTGCTTTGCTGCTTGCAATCTGCAGAATTTATTAGACTTTATTTTAGCCATTCGTAAATCAAATTGTTCGGCTCATTCAGGAGACGGATGCTTTGAATTTTGGTATTTGCAACGTTAAAACTCCTTAAAATACAAATCGGATTCCAAAAAAAGTTGGGACACTAAACAAATTGTGAATAAAAACTGAATGAAATGATGTGGAGATGGCAAATGTCGATATTTTATTTGTAATAGAACATAGATGACAGATCAAAAGTTTAATCTGAGGAAATGTAAAATTTTAAAGGAAAAATATGTTGATTCAAAATTTCAGTGTCAACAAATCCCCAAAAAGTTGGGACAAGTAGCAATAAGTGGCTGGAAAAAGGAAATTGAGCATATAACGAACAGCTGGAAGACCAATTAACACTAATTAGGTCAATTGACAACATGATTGGGTATAAAAAGAGCTTCTCAGAGTGTCAGTGTCTCTCAGAAGCCAAGATGGTAAGAGGATCACCAATTCCACCATTGTTGCGCAGAAAGATAGTGCAGCAATACCAGAATGGTGTTACCCAGCGTAAAATAGCAAAGACTTTTAAGTTATCATCATCAACCGTGCATAACATCATCAAAAGATTCAGAGAATCTGGAACAATCGCTGTGCGTAAGGGTCAAGGCCGTAAAACTCTACTGGATGCTCGTGATCTCCGGGCCCTTAAACGTCACTGCACCTCAAACAGGAATGCCACTGTCAAGGAAATAACAGAATGGGCTCAGGAATACTTCCAGAAAGCATTGTCAGTGAACACAATCCACCGTTGCCAGCTGAAACTCTACAGTGCAAAGAGGAAGCCATTTCTAAGCAAGCTCCACAAGCTCAGACGTTTGCACTGGGCCAGGGGTCATTTAAAATGGAGTGTGGCAAAATGGAAGACTGTTCTGTGGTCAGATGAGTCACGATTTGAAGTTCTTTATGGAACACTGGGACGCCATGTCATCCGGACCAGAGAGGACAAGGATAGCCCAAGTTGTTATCAACGCTCCGTTCAGAAGCCTGCATCACTGATGGTATGGGGTTGCATGAGCGCTTGTGGCATGGGCAGCTTGCATGTCTGGAAAGGCACCATTAATGCAGAGAACTATGTTCAGGTTCTAGAACAACATATGCTCCCATCTAGACGTCATCTCTTTCAGGGAAGACCCTGCATTTTTCAACAAGATAATGCCAGACCACATTCTGCAGCAATCACAACATCATGGCTACGTAGGAGAAGGATCCGGGTACTGAAATGTCCAGCCTGCAGTCCAGATCTTTCACCTATAGAGAACATTTGGCGCATCATAAAGAGGAAGGTGTGACAAAGAAGGCCCAAGACGATTGAACAGTTAGAGGCCTGTATTAGACATGATGGGAGAGCATTCCTATTTCTAAACTTGAGAAATTGGTCTCCTCTGTCCCCAGACATCTGTTGAGTGTTGTAAGAAGGGTCCCCCCTTCTTACAACACTCAACAGACGTCTGGGGACAGAGGAGACCAGTGGTAAAAATGGACTTGTCCCAACTTATTTGAAATCCAATTTCCTCCCAATTAAAATACACAGATTTATTAAAATTCATTGAAATCTGCGCAAACGTGCTTTATTTGTCTTTTTACGATGAAGTCTTTTTGAATGAAAGACAAAACGTTCCAACAAAAACCCAAAAAAGTTATGTACGGTTTCTTATTTTTGTTTGTTTGTTGTTGAGACGTTTCGTCCTTCATAAATTTGATGAGCCACAAACAAACTGTGTTTCACAAGAAGCACACTTACGGGAGTGTGCTTCTTTTGTTTGTGGCTCATCAAATTGATGAAGGACGAAACATCAACAACAAACAACAAAAAAGAAAACATACAGCTGACTTTGTTGGTGTCTTTTACCTGGATTATTGAGCATGAATCAGGATGAAATGTTACTTTGTTTTTGGCTACCACTCTTTATGTTGTAACTAGTATAGCCTTTTGCTCCTTTTAGCGGTTGCAACTTTCACCTTTGACCTACTGTTTGGAGCTTTTAGAAAAACAAACATTTGCTACTTTTAGCTAGCATTGCTAATTTTAACTTCTGACTAGCCTTAAGCTAACTAGCTAGCCTTCTGTTACTTTCACCTTCTAGCTACTACCGGTACTTTTAAATTTTTGTTGCTTTCCATTAGTTTTACTTTCGACTTATAGCTAACCTTCTGCTAATAGTTAGCTATTGTTTGTTCCTTTGTAGTTTACATTTTACTACCATATTTTAGCTATCTTTGCTTATAGGTTTAACAGCTTGAATTCAGCTTCAAGTCATTCTGCTCTCTTTCTGCATTTTGGCAGAAAGCAGTCTTTCTAGTTAAATTAAAACTCAAAAATGTTTGATTAGCAAAATTTAAAATAGGACAGCACTGCATGGTTGTGTCCAAGGTTCAGCTGTCTCTGTGCAGTGTGAAGTTTTCATTCTCTCCAGTCTATTCACGTTTACTCCATCTTCCAGTTGTGAGTTCCTCATTTGGACAAAGACCTTGCTCATTTCTGACACCGTTAAGTATTTTATGAAGAACTTTTCTCCCCTTAAAATCTCTTGTTGCAGAAATTCCTTCAGTGAAGAGGCCTGAAGGTCTTCAGAGCTTCATCTTGGTACAGTATTTGGATCTCTAGCAATTTTTTTTTTTTTGATTTCTTGTACAATTAGAATATGCTGCTGGATGCTTCGAATGAGTCACCGGAAATAAATGATCTATCTTATCTATCAATCAGCATCTGGACCATGCAGCTGAGGTCAGCTTCGTTCATTTCTCAGGTTTATGGCCTCCAGCGTTGGCTGATGTTACTTTTTGAAGCTTCTAGCTCTTATAGATGTACGGAAAGTTCGCCTTTGTGATTTAAAATTTCTCTTAGCTTTTTTATAAACTTGTGGTTTGGGTCCCTCAGATGATTTGAGGATGGTAGAACTGATCCAAGTCATCGTCTCAGTTGGTGTTCTGGCTTCATTTATAGTTGGATACGTTACAGGAGCTTTAAATCTGTGTCAAAGTGGAAAAAAGATCCTTGACTTTGAACTCCTCTTGAACATCCTCTAGGTGGAGAACTTTTGTTTTTGGCTGTGGAAAATGTTGTCCCACTGTTGGACAGCTCCTCTGATCCTGGGACAAATCAGTTCCAGCTTTAAATTTTCCATCTCTACACCTCAGCGGACCCAAGAGTGATGCTGCTACTCTCCGAGAACAAACTCCAGGCTACTGGAAAACTGTCCAAAACCACCAGAAACTCTCACAGTTCTGGTCCGGACGGTGTTAGCCTCTTTAGAACTTCACAGCAATTTGGGGATGAGTGTCCAAAACATTGATTCTCAAATGAACAAGAATCTTCTCCTGGTTTGAACTGAATTATTGGACGAGAAGCTGAATTTCACATTTTTTATAGCTTTTGGACAGAGGCAGGTTGAAAACAAAACTACAGTACTTGTCTGGTGTTTAGATGCAAATAAATGCATTTACAGCGACACCTGCAGGCGAATACGTGTAACTGTCACTTTAATAATTATCAATGCCCTAATAAAAGAAGCTCTGACGACTTGTGTATTTTACTGAAAACCACCAAGCCCACAAACAAAACTTATTTTATTCCTCATCTCACTAGGCTACGGTTTAATTTTGAACATTAAACGTTTGTGTTGCGTTTTGTTTAAACGTTACCTCCCCAGATGCAGAAAACAACAAATATCTGAGAGCTTTAAAAAAAAAAAAGCGACAAAAGGTTCGATGACAAAATGTTTAATTAAAATTAAAAAATACATAGCGCTTTATGTTGTCTATGATTCATTTCTCCATCTTGAGGAAAACTTTAAATTTAAGCGATTTAAAACAAACAAAAAAACAATAAAAACAAAACATGAGCAGATGTCCGTCTAAGAAGCTTTTCCAAACTGGGCTCAGTTGATTGTGTTGATGTAGGTGACTGTCTAGATGTTGACCTGCGGGGGGTGGGGGGGGGTCAGGCTGCAGCGCCACAGGCAGGAGTTGAGGAAGGCAGAGGCAGCTGGACGAACATCAGTACAACGCATCAGTGTTACTGCTCCGAGGCCTCTTGATCTTCTCGATGTTCTTCAGTATCATGTCGTGTAACGTTACCTTGAAAAGGAAAACGACCCGTCAGGTCCGAGCAGGAAGTAGAAAAACCAGGAAAAGAAGACAAACACCTACGTATTGATTTCGGAGCTCTGAAACGATGATCTTCAGGCTGATGTACTCCTTCTCGTCAATTTCTGTGACCGTGCGCCGGTAGTCCTCCTGGATCAGAGAAACACCAAACGGTTTTTGGAAACTGCAGAAGACGACAGACCTAAAGACTAGACCAAAGAATTTGTCCTAACACTTTTATTTGACTTGTTTTGGCATCTGAACCCAGGAACAGAGTAAAGACTGGTGGATATCAAACCAATTCAAAGTGTATTTATGATCCAAATTTAAGACTAGACTGAGAAAGCTTTAAAAACATATTTAAAGCCATAAGTTTGCTCTCATGTTTTGTGAGTGCACAGACTTTCTCATGTCCAGGTGGAAGGAGGCAGCACCACCTATCACACTTGAACATCTGTACTGTTTTTGCTTTTAGCTCGAGGTTAAAGGCAGGTACCTCACTGCACCACGACTGTTGGGGATTGACATCTGTGAGGGAAACCTTGGAGGAGTTTTCAATTTTCGTGTCGTGAAGTTTCAAAGTCTGCTCCGGTAGACCGAATCATAAACATTTGGGGAGGTACAGTGTGGACGGACAAAAACAAACAATGTGCGCAGCCAAAAATGCAGCTTTGCGAGCTACAAACACGGAAAGAGGCTGTGATTTTCAAAGTTGGTCGCAAACATGTTCTCACAATTTTGAGTTGCCAAGTGTCGTAGCTAGGCCTTTCGCGATAAACGATAAATCAATCATTCGCATGATAAAGGAAAATTATCTGCCTCATTTTCATTTATCGGCTTTTGTGTAACAAATGCTAAAGAGCTCAAACCACACGGAGCGTCCGCCATTTTGAGAACCGAAAAACAGGAACGAGAGACAGCCCATGTCATGTCAAGGGGCCTCCCTCCCATTTTTCTTAAAGAGACACGCTGCTCGCTTCCTCACTATCCATCCTTCAGTTTAAACCGTCTTATACTGCCATCTAGTGGTCAAAAAAGGTACTACACAATTTTTTTAACCAATATTTATTTTTAAATTTGACGATAATTACTAATTATTTTCAAATGAGCACCAATATTATCATTTATAGCAATAATTTCTGAGATAAATTTTGTTATCATGACGGGCCTAGTCGCAGCCCAGAGAGACAACCTTAATGGTTCACAAAACACACACTAGCACTGAACTGACTACGCCCAGAGTCAACCAGAGAGTGGCTTAAAATATTTACACGTATAAAGACATGACAACTCCGGAGGTTCCAGTGAACCTGTTCTAGCATCACTTCTAGACTTTATGAAGACCGACTGCTTTTTAAAGACGGCTGAATCATACGTGGATTCAATCTGCTGAGACACAATGTTGCATACACAACAAATGTACTTCTGACGGGAATTTATTTATTTCATGAAACATATACAGGTAGTCCCCGATTTACGAGCGAGATCCGTTACAACGAGGCGCTCGTAAACCGGAAATCTCGTAATTTGGAACGGCCGCCACGCTTCTCGTAAGTCCGGAAATTCGCTCGTAAATTGGAACGGTTTTGCTAGCGCGACTACAAACACTCGTTTTTCATCGAAAAACTGCTTATGAGTGCATAAAAATGATCGGAAACGTGTGTCCACATGTTTAGCTAACGAACTGTGGTGAAAAAACACAGGAAAACTCAGTATTTTTTGCGTTTTTTCCAATAATTCGCCAGCTCGTAAGTCTGGAACCTCGTAGATCAGAGCGCTCGTAAATCGGGGACTACCTGTAGTGGGGAAATGAGTAAACAGAAGAAGTGTGTGAACTGAAAACCACTAGATGACACTGTGCTTACAGAGTAAAGCCCCAATTGTTTCAACAAAATCTTCCCACACTTTATTTCTTGATTGATTCTACCTTTATGAGAATGTTTTGTCTCTTAACTTTTTAAGCTCAACCTTCATCTTTTAGTTTGAACTTCTGACATGCAAAAACACAAACAGACTCTTGAGGGATTGTCAAGATGTGCAACCAAACTGCCGGCATAGCTCCACAGAACCTCACTGACCTACACAAGGTGAGGTCAGTGAACAAGGCCAGGCTGGTTCTGGCAGATCCTGATCATCACTCCATGGTGAGTTCAGGTTGCTTCCATCAGGACGCAGGTATCTGCTGCCCAGATGTAGAACGAACAGACTGAAAACTAATTCATCCCTGTAGACAATGATGTCTGT
Organism: Garcialebias charrua; assembly: GCA_038048925.1. Classification (NCBI taxonomy): domain Eukaryota; kingdom Metazoa; phylum Chordata; class Actinopteri; order Cyprinodontiformes; family Rivulidae; genus Garcialebias; species Garcialebias charrua. The sequence continues at coordinate 2,636 of JBBPBX010036997.1, read as the reverse complement.
TCTGTTATTTCAACGTCTTAATCTCTTGTTGAGTATGGAGGTTTTGTGCCAGACTTAATAAAGATTCTTGAACTTGATTTCTTTTGTACCTTCAATATTTGTCTCACTTCAAAACAGTCACTCACCACATGTGGATATTTGGCTATTTTTGAAACCAGCTTTGCCCTTGTGATGTAGTATCTAAAGTTAAAAAAGAGACATGTTTATATAAAAACTAAAGGAACTAAAATATTACAAAAAACAAAATGAGTTTTGGTCGGAGGTCGCGATACCTTGATATCTGGTCAAGATAAGACGCTGCCTCTCCTTCGACTGTTCGGAGTTCTGCTACCGTCTCCTCCTGGATTGACACTCCAAAGTTGTTGCCGTCCTCTATCCTGGGGATGAGGAGCTGCACCCACATTTTGACCTGCAGGAAGAAAAGAACTGTTGAGGAATAGAAGTCTGGAGATAATCCGTCAAGACGTTCAAACTGCCCTCTAAACGTTTGTTTGACCTTTATTCACATAAAACGCTGACATCTGGTATTTATGGAGCATCATCTTGTTTCACCAAACAACATTCAGTGTTTGTGCATATTTTCTTACAATTCTAATCTCAGATTGTAAACCTGCTGTTGCTAGGTCCAAAAATATAACTCAGGGAAGAGCTACCGGGTAATCCAAGAATAAGTGACATGACTTACTGTGTTACATTTCTCTATGAGGGTCCTGATCTCTGGTTTGACCTTTTCAATCAGATCAACAAGGGTTGCGTTGCACTTCATCATCCCACCAGGCATGACGAAGACCTTCGTGCCCGTCACTGAGAGACAACGAAAGGAGAGAAATAACCGTCATGTCTCAAACATTCAGTCCAGAACCACAAACGTCTGACGGTTCCAGTGGTTCTCACCCATGTCATTCCCACTTTCATCTTCGTGCTTTCTCTTTTTGGCGTTTGGCTGTCGAACAAAAACACCAGGATTAGAGTTGGTTCAGCAGATCTTTGTAATTATTGTGGAACCCTAAAACTCACCCCTTCCAATCCGTCGTGGAGGTTCGAGAGCAAAATGGGGTCCGGTACCGTCAGGTTAATCTCTGAGTGAATGTCCTTCAGCTCGGCAATGTTAATGCTCGGATCCTGAAAGTTAAAAACTTGCACTGGTTCACACTGAACTGCTCATCGTTAGTCTTTAAAATGTGCGCTCAAAACATGTTTGGATGTGAAAAATGTGTTGTTCCGTTTCAGGAGGGATGAGCTACTGGGCTGAGTAAATTATTTACATCATTAAAATTGGATTCAATGTATTGATTTAAACTATGAGAAAAACAATTCTTAAATGTTTGTTGTTGAAAATGATAAAATTGTAGAAATCTCAGCAACATTAATAATGAAATTACAGCGTTTCTTTACATATTCAATGTGACTAGAACTCAGTGTAATTGGATGAGCTGTGCTGCCTTAAAGAGTATTTTATTTAAACTCAATTTGTTAGGAAACACAAAGTTTGGACTCTAAACAAAACTCTGTTCCCACGCTGTAAATCCAGACAAGCACAAAACTGACCTTGAGAAAATGATCGAGCTCCAGCAGCTTCTTTGGGAAAAAACTTGCAACTAGATTCTCTGCCTGGAAAAAAACAACATTTTTATTTTTGCAGAAATTTACTTTAAAATCACGGAGTTGATGTTTGAAACTCTCCACAGACTTTGTCACTTACTTCTGCTGTGATACGTTCCCTGAAAGCATCAACCTGCAAACAAAAAGAAATGAAGCAGAAAAATTAAACCAGGGGTAGTAGACAACAATAATTTTAACAGTTAAATCAAACAAGTGAAACTGTTTTTAATCAAAGCATTAATTATGTATTGATATTGTGCAGAACTGGCTAGAACGTGTAAAAAGGCACACTATTAGCTAAATAAACCTTTTAAAACAGCTCTAATGTGAAACTTTTAACTCTCCAACTTAAAGCTGTGACTGAAGATTTATTACACATGGTAGTGGACATATTAATTACACAAACTTTTTAAAAATAAACAGCAGGTATTGCTGTGTACCAAATGCTGCACAGACATCAAAATGTAAATTTAAGGCATTTCAAAGGCAACGTTAAAGGCTCTGATAAAAGTTTGAGATCTGATACAGAGGAAGCGGAAGGGTCTGACAGATAAAGTGAGAGATAAACCAGCAGCGTTTTAAAGCAAGAACTTAAAAACAACATAACCAAAGAATAAATGCAGTTTAAGGTTGTTTTAAAATATGCACTTTTTAAAATTAAGGAAGGTAAAGACCGACATGAACAAATGAAGACACCTGTGTGTTTTAAAGTTTTCCAAATTGCACTTTTAGGTTTAATTTTTTTTTTATATTTTATGAAAAACTAGCCTAAACTTAAAAGTTTTTCTTCTGGACCTTCTCTAAGGAAGTCTAAATGCAACAATAAAAAATAAAATAAATAAAAAAGCAGTATTTAACGATAAAATGGAGTTATTGCCCATAAACTTAAATACATTTCACAGGCTTCATAATGCATCTCAAAAGAATAACCACCTAGTAATAAATACAAGAGTATTCCATACTGATCAATTTTATAATTTTTAGAAGAATTTTAGTTTTAGTTTATTCATTCATTTTATAATAATAAAATACAA
>JBBPBX010036996.1:17402-27583 GCA_038048925.1 Garcialebias charrua | reverse complement strand
CATACATACATACATATGTACAAGACGGACGGACGGACGGACGGACGGACGGACGTCCGTCCGACCGACCGACCGTCCGACCGACCGACCGACCGACCGACCGACCGACCGACCGACCGACCGACCGACCGACCGACCGACCGACCGACCGACCGACCGACCGACAGACAGATTGTAAACGGATCAACCCTATAATTTGAGGAGAAACCATGTTTTGTTGTTTTTATATTGCTAAAAATATGATTGGGATGGCCGGTGGGGTGGCACCAAAGATTCATCTATGTCGACCAAGGCCACCATTGGCCACCCCTTGACTCCGCTGTTGATCCTTCTGTTCATCAGGATGTCACTCTGCTGCACTACCAAGCCAAAAAACAAAAACAAAAAAACTACCTCTCTATTTATACACTCCTATATCTTGCACCAAAAACATTAAGGTTCACCTGCATTCCCCGTTCAATTCCAGTCCAGAAAAACCCTCAGCTCAGTAACTACAAACATTCAGTATTCAAATCCCTCAGCGATGGGGGTTGTCGGTTCACCCCTTGTTTAAAATTAGTTTAGAACTCCATATTTGTATACATGAAAAACTATGAGTAAACTAATTCAAACAACACTATTTGAAATGGTCCCAGATAGCCTTTTTTCTTTAATTATATAGTTTCTATTGAGTATCTTTAAAATATGTCTGTACATACAGTATGTGTGTTTAATTAGATGGTCTGCAGTAGGGATAATTATTACCGTGATGTGAAAACAGCATTATTTGGGATGCAACACACAAATCACTCCTGTTTTGATGCTTTTCTGACTCTGCTCATGTCTGCTCCTCTGCAAATCCATCCCAGTAATTTGCTACTCAAATTATTTCTCTCTGAAGGCATAATATTAAAGCAAATTCACACTGCTTTACAGTATTTTTGAGATGCAAAACTTTGAAGACATAGTAAAACGTAATTTTTCTTGCTAATATTTGCACAGGGGTGAGAACATAAAATATATGTTTTCCCAATATTTAATCTTTCAATTCAATTTAACGATTTCCAGTAATAGTAGGAGACCAGAAAAACAACATTGTGACTCCTTAAAAATGCTTACTAATAAATCAAAGCACATCTTGTTCCAACAGATAAGCTCAATTTGTACGTGCTTATTTTTTCTCTAGATAAGCTGAACCCAAATCAGATGACTCAAAGCAGCATCTTTTGAAAAACTGCTATAAAAATGTGCTTGTGGTATTCATGGGATTTAATTGGTGTTGGTAGAAGATGTTCATGTGCAAAAAGCTGCCATACTGAAAACACATGAGCTGTGTTAAACTGCAATTTTTTTTTTTAGGTGGGTTTGGCCTAGAAATGCATCAAGCGACAGAAAATATTTCATTTAACTTCAATGTGACGTTTCTTTATTGTGTGTGAAAAAAATTATTTGTTTCTTTCACTGATAGCAGCACTCAGTACTACAAATACATCTGTCATTACATTGTCAGATATGCAGAAAAACTTAAAGAATCCAGCAGACAAGACTGTGATCATTTTAGAATTAAATTTGTTCTACTACTTGATTTGTTTCTACTTTTATGTGAATTGTTCTGGTTTATTACCCATCAACCACAGTAAAGGCAAAGCAGCATTGTTGTTGTTTGTGTGTGTTAGTTTATCTGTACCGTTAGCAAAACGTTTTGTGAATCACTGAATGGATTTTACTGAATCTTTCAGCAAACTGTCATTAGGTACAGTAAATCTACAAATGAGCAATGTTTGGATTTAACCCAAACAAACATGGCCGCCTCACCTGATTGACCTTTGAGGACACAAAAAAGGAAAAAAAACTTTAGTCAAATTTATTAATTTTGAGCTCAAATTTGACGTGGTAGTAGCTGAGCAGTGTTCTTAATCCATATCTGGAAAATACGTTGCATGAAATCCTGCATGAAGTAACCTTGTTTGTCAACTTGTAAGCAAAATATCTCATAAACCACTGAATAGATTTCAATGCAACTCTTAGAAAACAATAATTGGTTGTGTAGCTATAAATGTATAGTGTTTGACGTCCACCCAATTCAAGATGGCTACCACAACTACCGGTATTTAATATTAGTCAACACAAAAATTGCTACAACTTGAGCCAAATGTACAATTATTGACCTTAAAGTTGGTGTGGTGGTAGCTAACAGTGATTCAAAGCACTTTTCATTAAATAATGTGAAACATTTATTCAGTTCAATTCAATTAAATTCAAAAATACTTTATTAATCCCAAAGGGAAATGAAGTGTTGTCGTAGCTCATCATACTGGTTTAATTCAAGAGTTGTTAGATGCTGATAGCTGTGGGAAGGATCTCCTGCAGTGATCTCGGCAGTCAGGTACTCCAGCACCACCGCCAGGTTGACGGGAATTCATCCATGACACCTCCTTTTCAACTCATTTGGGATTGAGGTATTTTAGCGTTTGAGATGTTAATCAGCTGCTCCTGGTTGTTAAAAAAACACCTTGTTGCCATGGCTACACATCATAACAGAAGTCCAAAAGTAAAAGGCTTCAGTAAAAATCCTTCCAGCTGCACAGCATCAGATATCAGAGGAAACAATCATCTGAAAAAAGCGATTTACATCCAGAAAAAATTGAGGAATTAAAGTTTTCAAAAATAATAACTCAGAACAAATGTAGCAGAGCGACTCCAACATGCAGCCACCCTGAGCAGTACAATTCTAGAATTATTATTGGATGACATTGACTAATTTTATTTTCAAGGTATGATCTAAACCAACGTTGTCATTTCTCAAAATAAGATGCTCGCAGTGGAAAACTCTGCCACGAAGGGGACCTTATAACCTTTAATTTTCATAACTCAACAACATGTAATAAAGATACTTGTGGTGCTTTGCAGCTCAGACCAATAGGAAATAGTTTATTGTAGTTTTCAAGAAAATACAATAATGAAAGTTTTTTAATTTGTTTTTATAGAAAATAATAAAAACAACAGAATAGAACAGAAACAATGTATACATTAAAAACAAATCGCTTGCTACACACAAAAAAACAACTATGAAAATAGTGAAAAGTACCTAAATGTGTGCAAAAGTGTGGGCGCCACACATAGTTTACTTATGAGCTGTGATCTGATGCAAGAAATCAGCAGCAGCTTAATAAATGTTCTCTCTTTAGTCTCTGCAGTAACACTCAGCAATCAAGACGTCTGAAAGCAACTGATGAAAGATATTTAAACACTTGATCCTACACAGCAGTAATGGCTATAGAAAAATGTCAAAGTGCTTTGTTGTAAAGAAAGGGCATTTAAGAAGAGCTATGCGAAACATCTGAAGGAGCTAGAGCTCATGTTGGTAACAAGAGCAAAGGCTAAATAGAGTTAATATGGAGGTCTTCAGCCACAGCCATCAAAGACAAAGAAAAATGCTGCAGATCAAAAGAACGTCTGCTTATAAGTGAAAGTAGTTTGTTTTTAGGGTGGCACAGAAAACGTTGGACTGACAGAAAGATGACTTGTTCCTATTAAAAATGAAAATACAATACAACAACATGCACAATAACACAGCTCAGTTAGTAGGAATGCCATTTGTGTTGATACCCCACCGTTATGATGGTGCAAACAAACTGCCATACAGAGGATCATGACAGATATCGCAAAACATGAATGTCTGCAACACAAAGATATGGCTCATTTATGCTAATAGAAGACGCTAGTGGTTATTAATGTTCCACAAGAAAGAGCCGATTTGATTTAAACCAATACAGTACATCTGAAAATGTCTGAACAAAGGAGCTGCAAAATAAAAACTACTAATTTTAAATGAAATAACTCAGTGTTTGAGATGTCAGGGTTTCATAGTTAGGTTGGGTTTATGTTGGAATATTTACTTGATTTGGTCAGCTGATCTTTTGTGCAGAATTTAGAAGCACCACATCTGATCCATACGTGCACATCTCTGCGCATTCAGGGAGCAAAGTACAGTTGAGACATAGAAAACTTTTTGGAGAGGTGGTTCAACAACAGTCCTTGATCATCGTTGGGCAAAACCAAGTACTTTGTATAATCCATCAATCTGTGATTATTAAATTATAATGAATGTTAGCTTTAGCGGTGATACTTTGAAATTATTTATTATTTATTAACCTTTATTTAATCAGGCAAATCCCAGTGAGATCACAGATCTCTTTTGCAAGGGAGGCCTGGGCCTGAAGGCAGCCTAACATGCATGTTTTTAGTCTGGAAATAGAAAACACAACTAGATAAACTGTGAACAGTGAGTGCTGAATTAATGAAGTGTTAAAGCTAAAAGAAGCAGAACACCAGCTAAAAGCTAATAAAATAAAACAAAATAGCTAAAAGAAACAAATCACTAGTTAACAGTCAAAAGAGAAACAACTTCTCAATAACTACAAGCAGCAGCAGATTTCAAAGAGAGCACATTTTTTAAATTATCGATCTCACTGTGTATTCATGAGGAAAATGTTAGTAAATAAAATTAAATATTTAAAAAGTATAAAAGATATTACTCCTGGATGAGCTGAATATTTTGGTATGAGAACGGCTGAAATGGCAAAAAGTGGAAGGTATATTCCAATCAACAAATAATACAACGAAAACAGCCAAACTGTCAAAGATGGACCAGCTTTCCCACAATTAAAATATATTTTAGGGGTGTCCCAATATAAAAATTTTCCCAGGCCAAGTACAAGTAATACTGTTTTGGTACTTGTAGATACATAATACTGATACCAAGTAGTAAATGAGTTTGCACTTAAACCTTTCACAACTTTAGAAAAACACCTTTTATTAAGAACACAGCAAACAGTCTGCTGTCTTGATGTCACCTGTGTTTATCCTAGAATATCCACACACTACTCACATTTATAATTTTCAGACCTCACTTAGTTGTAAAGTGGAAGAGGAAATGACATCACCAAACACAAGTGGTATTTCTATAATTACAATTACGAATATTTGCGGCTTGTATTGGGCTCAATACTTACACTATTATTAATATACTGATACTGGTATTGATAGTGACAGTGATATCAGTACAGATATATAGAAACTGATACTGTTATTGATATACTGAATTGTACTGGTACTGATATACCAATACTGATATTGGTATTGATTCACAGTTGACAATGTTTGAGTTTTGGATTCGTACAAGGCGCCGAACAACAAGAATGGTTTAAAAAAGTTTATTATAATGCAGCTAATGGTAGAGATCAGAATCCGGTAACGGGCCCAATCTGCAGCATAGAACTAAATACAGTATACTGAAGTGGACTGAATGTTACTGTGAGTGAAGTAGTGAACAGAAAGACAGTTACTAACCTTCTCAAGCAGGCGAGGTGGGGGCACATGTCGTAGTCTGGCAAGATGGTGTCATCGTTTCTGAGTGAAGTGTAGCTGCAGGACAGAGCTGTGGCAAGCGTAGTCAGAGGGAAAATCCATGGGAGGTCAGAGATCCAGGTACAAATCCATAGGGCAATCTGTGAATCGACGTTGTTAATCCAGAAAAGGTAGTCAGTAATTTGAAAAGAGAGGAAAGGCAAGATCAGACAGGGAGCAAACAGGTCGGGGTTTCCAAAAGGCAGGTGTGAGGTAGAGACAAGAAAAACAAACAAGACAGAACACTGAACATCTACTACCATGAGGGGTTTGATAATCTGGCAAAATAAAGTGCTGAGAGAAGTTCGTAAATCAGGGCCAGAACAGGTGTGGTGTGGGCGTGGCAGAGTGACGGGTGCAGAAACATGACACGGAGAGGCAGAAACATGACGCAAATACTGAAACATGCATACTGATTCATACTCATCTACTCATTCATACTCATACTCTACTCTACACAAACTCATGTTTGTGCTGCTGTTATTCTGCATATTGATTTTCACTATTAAAGGTGCAATATGTAATTTCTGGAACACGCTGGAACTAGGAACATTTTGAACAGAGACACGTTTCTGGTCCCTCCCCCTCAGAGCCATATCAAAGTCAAAGTCAAAGTCAACTTTATTGTCAAAACTGCAATATGTACAGGACATACACAGGATTGAAATTGCATTTCTCTCTGTCCCTCGGTGCAACAGTAAACATTTAAACACTAAAACACTAAAACATTTAATAAACATAAGCATAAAATGAAATAATAAAAGTGTAATACTGTCCTGAGTTTTTGCATAGTAGTTTTTGCATAGTAGTAGTATGAAAGTATGAAAAGTTACACCAACACTAAAACACTAAACATTTAATAAACATAAGCATAAAATGAAATAACAAAAGTGTAATACTGTCCTGAGTTTTTTGCATAGTAGTATAAAAGTGTAGCCTGGTTAAAACCAGACCCTTGTCCTTCACTTCGCTTCGTACTAGGGTCTGGGACTTCTCCCATAGACAAGGATTTCTCCGGTAGATTTTTGACCGGACCAATCAGAGAACAGAAGGCGGAGTTTTGTTAGTTTAGCCTGGCGAGGTCCAGGCTATTCAGATAAATAGCTCAGAAACCACTCGGTGGATATTTTTTCTGCTACCAGTGTGTAATTATATGGCTCTAATTTACTGACTGTTGGCCTGGATGAAACATTTGAGATAAAATTCGATTTTTTATAATTTATTTTCGTAGCGCACCCGAGGCTGTTTGGAAAATGTCAAACCGAAACAATTTAAATCCAGCAGATTTGACCATTTCGTGAATTGATTTAGGAACTGTTAAGCTCAGGAACACTTCTGATATAACGTCAGCTAAGAAATATATTTTTTCTCAGCAAAGAAATAATAGTTTTTTACCTTGTTTTCTTGAAAATTCCTTCGTGGCGGCAGCCATTTTAACTGACGACGTCAGTCGACGTCGTTCAAAACTCCGCCTTCTGTTCTCTGATTGGTCCGGTCAAAAATCTACCGGAGAAATCCTTGTCTATGGGAGAAGTCCCAGACCCTAGTACAAAGCGAAGTGAAGGGTCTGGTTCTAACCAGGCTAATAAAAGTGTAAAAAGTATCTATAAAATAAAATGAAAGTTCTGGCATTGACATTTGTAATAGAGTGACAAAGCAGCATATGAAGTTTATGTATACACAGTATATGTATGAGGTAGTTGATATTGGTATAGAGGTAAAGTGGCATATGCAATAAGGCTAGTAAAAAAATATATATCAGCAGTAGTGTAGATATAAAAAGTAGTGTAAATGTAAACAGTAGTAATAAATGTAAACAGTAGTATTGAATGAAAACAGTAGTAATAAATGTAAACAGTGAATGTAAACAGTAGTATGACTATAGGCAGTAATGTAATACAAACATTAGTGCAAATATAAGAAGTAGTGCAAACTGAATGAGCACATGACCGTGAGTTGAGTGAATAACCCGTTTTGATGACACAGAGTCCAGTGTTAAAATCTTTGTGTTGTGTGGTGGTGTGTGAAAGTTTTTGTGATTAAGGCAGTACAAGTGGGAGGGGAGGCAGAGCAGGCAGAGAGTTTAGCATCCTGACTGCCTGATGAACAGAGCTGTCATTTAGTCTGCTGGTTCGAGCCTGGAGACTCCTCAGTCTCCTCCCTGAAGGCAACAGGCTGAAGCAGCTGTGTAGTGGGTGTGTGGGATCACCTGCCATGCAGAGGGCTTTCCGAGTGAGGCGGTTGCTGTGTAAGTCCTGTAGTGAGGGGAAGGAGGTGCCGACAATCTTCTCAGCTGCTCTCACGATGCGCTGGAGGCTCTTGCGGCAGGATGCAGTACATGCACCAAACCACACCGTGATGCAGCTGGTCAGGACACTTTCTATGGCACCCCTGTAGAAGGTGCACATGATGGGGGTTGAAGCTCCAGCCCTTTTCAGCTTGCGGAGAAAGTAGAGGCGCTGGTGAGCCTTCTTGGCCAGTGATGCAGTGTTCCTGCTCCAGGACAGGTCCTTTGAGACGTGCACTCCCAGGAACTTGGTGCTGTCCACTCTCTCCACTGTGGTGCTGTTGATGGTCAGAGGGGCATGTTGGGCATCCCTCTTCCTGAAGTCCACAACAATCTCCTTTGTCTTCTCCACGTTGAGAGTGAGATTGTTGTGTCCGCACCACAAGGCCAGGCGGCTCACCTCGTTCCTGTAGTCCGTCTCATCGTTGTTGCTGATGAGACCCACCACTGTTGTGTCGTCCGCAAACTTGATGAAGTGGTTGGAGCTGTATGATGGTGTGCAGTCGTGTGTTAGCAGGGTGAATAGAAGGGGGCTCAGCACACATCCTTGTGGGGCTCCTGTATTCAATGTGATGGTGCTGGATGTGTTATTCCCGACCCGTACTGCCTGTGGTCTCCCGGTCAGGAAGTCTAGCAGCCAGTTACACATTGAGGTGTTCAGCCCCAGACTGTCCAGTTTAAGGATGAGCTGTTGGGGGATGATGGTGTTGAATGCCGAGCTGAAGTCGATGAACAGCATTCTGACATAGGAGTCTTTCGTGTCCAGATGTGTGAGAGCTGTGTGGAGGGCAGAGGAGATGGCATCGTCGGTTGAGCGATTAGGCCGATATGCAAATTGGAAGGGATCCAGGGAGGCAGGGAGGACAGATGTGATGCTTTTCATGACTAGCCGTAAATATGGCTGTGCTCCCTCTTGCTCTCGGTGAAATTCAGCTCTGCTTCCAAATGCTCCGCCTCCACTGCATGTCCTGTCAGCCGCTGCGAAGTTCTGTGTTTATATACCATTTACCATACCATACCATTTTATTTAAAAAGCACTTTAAACAGGAACAAGTCCACACCAAAGTGCTGGACAAACAAACACGCAACAGGCAACACAGACAATGAAGTACAACACGAAAAACATAAAAACATTGCAGATCATAAATCAAACGATCCAATACAAATCAGCTGGCATTGAAAGCAATGGAGTAGTAGTGAGTTTTTAACCGGGATTTGAAAACCGAGAGGGAGGGGGCCTGTTTGATGAGCAGCGGTAACTCGTTCCAGAGTCTTGGGCCTGCTACAGAGAACGCCCTGTCACCCCTGCGCTTAAGGCGAGTTTCTGGAACTATTAAGAGTACCTGATCCTCTGACCTCAAAGCACGTGGAGGGACATATGGGTGTATCAGATCCGAGAGATAGGCGGGGGCGAGACTGTTCAGCGATTTGTAGACATACATGAGAATTTTGAATTGGATTCGAAGATGAACCGGTAGCCAGTGAAGGGAGGCCAAGACTGGTGTAATGTGCTCTCTTCTGCGTGTGCTGGTTAAAAATCGGGCAGCTGCGTTCTGAACCAGTTGTAATCGTGCAATGGTGGCTTGACTGACGCCAAACAGAAGTGAATTGCAGTAATCAAGCCTAGATGTAATGAATGCGTGAATCACTGTCTCCAGGTGCTTTTTGGATAATATGGGCTTCAGCTTAGACAGACGCCTCAGCTGGAAAAAACAGGATTTGACGATCATGTTTACATGACTGTTGAGTTTCATGGAAGGATCCATTATCACTCCCAGATTTTTGACTTTTTGTTTTTCGGACAGGGGTAGAGCAGACAGGTCAATGCAGTGGTTTGAGGTTGTGTCATTGGGAAGGAACAATATGGCTTCAGACTTCTTATCATTGAAGCTTAAGAAATTTAAAGCCATCCAGTCCCTGATGTCAGCCAGGCAGTCGAGCAGAGGTTGAATAGAGCCTGTACCATTTTGTCTTAGGGGGAAGTAAATTTGACAGTCATCAGCGTAGAAGTGGAAGGGTATATTGTGTTTCCGGAAAATAGCACCGAGTGGCAGCAGGTATAAGGAGAACAAGAGAGGACCCAGGATGGACCCCTGCGGAACCCCCCATTTAAGAGCCGCCACTGCAGAAGTAAAATCATTGATGGACACACAAAAAGACCTGTCAGAGAGGTAGGATCTGAACCAGTTTAGGGCTGATCCTGAGATGCCCACCCACTGCTCCAACCTAGCAATGAGGATCTCATGGTCGATGGTGTCGAAAGCGGATGTGAGGTCCAATAGGACAAGCAGCACAGAGTCACCAGTATCTGTGGATAGAAAGATGTCGTTAAAAACCTTCAGTAGGGCAGTCTCAGTGCTGTGGAGGGATTTGAAGCCAGACTGGAAAAGCTCGGGGATAGCGTGATCCTCCAGGAAGCACTTTAGTTGGGACTCAACTATTTTCTCTAGAAGTTTAGAAACAAATGGGAGTCTGGAGACAGGCCTGAAATTGGATAATACTGACG
>JBBPBX010036996.1:0-17229 GCA_038048925.1 Garcialebias charrua | reverse complement strand
CAAGAGCCTCCAGCGCATCGTGAAAGCAGCTGAGAAGATCGTCGGCACCTCCTTGCCCTCACTGCAGGACTTACACAGCAAACGCCTCACTCGGAAAGCCCTCTGCATGGCAGGTGATCCCACACACCCACTACACAGCTGCTTTAGACTGCTGCCATCAGGGAGGAGACTGAGGAGTCTCCAGGCTCGAACCAGCAGACTGAGAGACAGCTCTGTTCATCAGGCAGTCAGAATGCTAAACACTCTGCCTGCTCTGCCTCCCCTCCCATTTGAACTGCCTTAACACAAAAAACTTTCTCACACATTACCACTCAACACAAAGTTTTTAACACTGGACTCTGTGTCATCAAACGGGTTATTCACTAAACTCTCGGTCATGTACTCATTCAGTTTGCACTACTTCTCATATTTGCACTAATGTTTGTATTACATTACTGCCTATAGTCATACTACTGTTTACATTCACTGTTTACATTTATTAATACGGTTTACATTTATTACTACTGCTTTACATTTATTACTACTGTTTACATTTACACTACTTTTATCTACACTACTGCAGATACATATACAGCATTCTCTGACTAGCCTTATCTAAGGATGCCAAATGTGCCTTATGTGCCTCACTGCATATGCCACTTTCAGATTCAGATTCAGTTTATTATCGCCATTGTCAATGAACAGGATTCACAGACTAGGAATTTGCTTCGGCATAACGGTGCATAAAATATAAAAACATAAGACACAAAAAACATAAACCATAAAACATCAATACAATCAATACAATATTCAGTGAACAAAAACTACTAAGAAACAGCGCAATTAGAGTGGTGCAATCAAAATACAGTGATACAGTGATTCCCAATCAAAATACAAAGAACAAATACAAATACAGCGACCAAGGCAAGTCGGGGCAGATTTTTTATGTGCTCATGGACTGTTAGTAGATGTTGCTAACCGCAGACTTATTGACGCTGTAACTTTTGCAACTTTCCCATGTGTATCTGGGGGGGCTGGGCCACTAACTCATGCTAATGTTTTAGTTTCAGGAGATGTTTTTCAAGGTTTGTTGGCAGAATTCCCCACACTTTGCCTCTATACCAACATCAACTACCTCATACATATACTGTGTACATTAACTTATATGCTGCTGTGCCACTCTTTGCAAATGTCAATGCTAGAACCTTCAGTTTATTTTATAGATATACTTTTTATACTTTTTATACTACTATGCAAAAACTCAGGACAGTATTACACTTTTATTATTTCATTTTATGCTTATGTTCATTGGGTGTTTGGTGTTTCAGGGGTGTTTGGTGTTTCAGTGTTGGTGTAAATTTTCATACTTTTATACTATTATGAAAAAACTCAGGACAGTGTTACACTTTTACTATTTTATGCTTATGTTTATTAAATGTTTTAGTGTTTAGTGTTTAGATGGTTACTGTTGCACCGAGGGACTGAGAGAAACGCAATTTCGGTCCTGTGTATGTCCTGTACATATTATAGTTCTGACAATAAAGTTGACTTTGACTTTGACTTCATTCATTTCTTCAATGTTTCAGTCATGAATCAGTGGAGGAGGAAGCGATCACTTGACTTTTGGCAAAAAAACAAAAGAAAAGTCCAGATCAGGGATGAAGAAGGGGAATTTAATACATTTGTGTCACATACAAAACAGTTTTGCATCGCTTTGCAATACTTTGAACGAGAACCTGCGCGGCCGCGGGGGCTGGGACAGGGGGGGCGTGGGTTAGGAGCGTGAGAAGTGAGAAGCTCTGTTTTTATTGGCTGGTTAACGGCGGGTCACTGTGGCTTTTTAGAAATGCTTTTAGAGAAGCAAGGGGACTATAGTTTTTTTCAGAGATTACTTTGTCTAACATCAGTCTGTCAGGAGATAGTGACAGAGTGAAGAAATATGTTAATATATATTTTAGACAACTTACAGACTGCACTACAGAACTGCAGACTGCAGCTTTAAGTGTTTTGCATTAAGTGTTTAGATCCTTTGTACTGTTTTTTTAAAACCATTTATATTTTAGCTTTTAGATGTAACTGGGACCCTGTGTACACAATTTTGTTCCACTTCATGTACCACATGTGATGCGAATGACAATAAAGAATCTTGAACCTTAATACTGGTATTGATATACCAATACAGGTACTGTACTGATATTGATAGACAAATAATGTCCTTGGTATCAGTACTGTATTGGGATGACACTAATACATTTAAATGTTTCTATTTATGATCTACAGTAGTTAATAGCTGCCTCAATTGTTCCTAATAATGAATAAAGCAACATGTATAAGGCACTTTTATCTAAATTCTTTGTTTCGCCTAGCCAGACCATGGATGCTGTGTCATGCAACCTGTCCAGAGCAGTATTGTTTAGGGAATTGTGCACCTCTCTGTTGCGTTACATCTATTAATATTGAAATTCAATGACCTTAGAGCTGTTCTGTTTGTCTCAAGTCTCTCAATGAACTTCCTGTCATGGGATCACACAATTTCATAGGACAAGCCTTACCTAACCGTGCACCTTCATTAGGGCATTTAATAATTTATCCCTGCCAGATCCAGTTCCCTCTGTCTTTTTGCTGACCAGATAAAGGGTAAAACACAGTTAAATGGGTCTGAATGGGTCTCCTCTTCTGACAGAAAATGACCATTTGTTCATAGACATCTGTTATTCATATAACATGAAAGCCAAAGGGTTATTTAACATAAGACTGGTTATGATCTCCCTATCAATATGGGGATATTAGATTTCAAATAACTTTCTCCTTCAAAGCCTGCATGCATATTGTCTTTCTGTGGAAAATAAAGGAACTCAACTGTGTCTGTGAGTGTGCTGTTTCAGTGGAAACCAAGATGGTGGCGCAGTTGTTGTGCATTCTTCTTTATTAAATTCTTTCTGGATTTTCCTGTTCACTCACAATAATTCTTCTGTTCAAAGCTCCTCAGCAACAACTCTCAGACAGAGCCACAGCAATAAAAACACCTGGCTGATGTTTTAAAGATCGTTTATCTTCCTGTCAGCGCCTCTAATTATTGTCTAATTTCCACAACTACTCTTTCCCTCCTTTAAATGCCTCGGCTGTATCATGAAACCCTGGGTTTATTCTGTCAGCAGCCTTGGTGGTAATTCTTAATCAGGTAATTTCTGGTCTGCTGCCCTCAGTTATATGTTGCTGCTGTATGATGTGTGGTCAGGCAGTGCAGAATGTTTTATGGACAACACTGGATGGATTACCTTATGGCATCTTTAACTGCTCTAGCTGATAAGTTTTATGAAAATATTCTAAATTATGTGCGTAAAATTCTAACTAGCCATGCTGCTTGACAGAGTAACATTTCAAAATTAGTATGTCTTTGTTCTCATTGAATGTCAAAATAAAATAGTCTCTTTTAAATGTAAAGTTTACTTTATTCCCAGGATAAACCAGATTTTTTTTTTTTTATTTATTTTTTTTTTGGACTGCTAGGATAGGAAATAATTTTTTGCTTGTGCTAACTCATAAAAAAATGTTAGTCTCTGGACTCCGGAGCTAAGTGCTAATTAGCTTCACATGAAAAGCAATTTGGCTAAATCTGTGTTCCCTTTTCAGTGAAAGTTCAGACTCTGATCAAGGAATTATGCAGTTGCTAATTGGAAAACCAGTAGCACTTGCTACTCTTGTGCATAATGAGCAGGCTGGCCGTTATTATCAGCAATAAAAGCCAATAACAATGTTTTCCCATGTATTTCATGTATTCATTGCAGCACGATTTAAGTTTTTTTAAAGGAGGTAGTACAGTATTATGTGGGTAATTAAGTTAATGAGAAACAAATGATCAGAAGGGAAAATAAACAGCTACCGACAGCTGACTCCACTGATTTTAGAAAAAACCCAAATGACTACAAGTCAGTCCACTTCAAAAGTACTGAGCCAAATTTTGGTGTGAAATAGCTGAGACTCTAACCAACATTAAGAGTGACCCATTGTGCGAGATCTGTATTTAAAACGTTGGTATTACCATTGGAATAAACTCTGCGTGTTTGTTCTGAATGGATTTTAATGAAACTTTTAGGAAAGTACTCCTTGGGTAAACGTCTACAACTAAATAACTTTTGAAGTAAATTTAATAAAAGATGGCTGCCATGGTCAAAAAAACCTTAGAAAGCATGACAATTCTGTAACTTACTCAATTACCAAACTTGCCGCCGTACACGTCGCACCGCCATGTAAGTCACATCAGTCCAAATATGTCTAATAAAGTGGAAAAAACATATATAAGTCGCTTGACTGTATAAGTCACATCTATTGTGTCACCATTGACATGTCACGTTTGTTATGCTTCACCAGTAGGGTAATCTATGTTATATGCAGGTATATAGAGTATACCCACTAGAAAAGCTTGAGAATTTCAGTATACCCACTTAAAAGTGCTCAATGATACAAGACATATCATTAGGCATGTGTCATTGATACGTTAAATGGCAGTTAAATGCATCTGTAACAATCTATGGGTATGTAGAGCTTGTTTACTACATTCACTTATCCGGCAAATTATTGTATACAGTAATTAATACTTCTGTACTTATTTAATACTTGAACATGTTTTGCTTTTATAATGTTTTATAAATTCTATAACATGTTTTTAATACAAAGCCAACTACAGTATTGTACAACATTTGTTGTTCGTTTATTCACATATAGTCATCAGAGAATATTGGACATGTTCAATATACTTAAAACTCAAAGTAAATTGATGATCACATTGTACTAACCAGTGTACTTTGGTTTCCAAGCACAGTATACTGGCTGACCGTGATAAAGATAGTTTTACGTTGGATGTTGGACATTCGTGCTCCGTGGCTTCAGCGGTGTCCAATGTAAAACTAACTTTACCGCGGTATACCCACTACAAAAATGTAGACTACACCACTGTGCTTCACCACTGACAACTCGGAAACATGGGCTGGTTTTGTGCCAAAAAATCTTGGTTGCCATATGACGGCTGCAGGAGCATGCACGGGAGGGCCTAAACAAGAATTTAACAAGATTAATACTTAAAAACAATTATTTGTTTGCTCAAAATTATAGCAAAGGTGTGTTTCAGTTGAACTTTTCCTTAATAAATGCACTTTAATGGTCAAATCAGCTGCATTTTCTCTGGGCGGTGCAATGAAATGCAGCTGATTTGATATTTACTCCAGGAGTTCCGGAGTGAGAAGAAGGTGGTCTGGTATGGCAAGCCAATTGTCTCATTAATAACCACTTCTACCTAGTAATGACAAACCTGACTTACCCAACGGCCCTCTAGTGGCTGAACATGGTAGTGTTCAATCTTTTCCATGTCAGAATGAATGAAATCGTTAGATCTCAGCCAAAATTTAGGTTATAAATCCATCCATCCATTATCTTCTTCCATTTTGGGTCACGGGGGTCGCCGGTGCCCATGTCCAGCAATCACTGTGCGAGGGGCGGGGTACACCCTGGACAGGTCACAGGTCCATCACAGGGACACATAGAGACAAACGAGACAAACAAGCATTCACTCTCTCACTCACACCTAGGGACAATTTAGAGTTACCATTCAGCCTAACATGCATGTTTTTGGTCTGGGAGGAAACCAGAGTACCAGGAGAAAACCCATGCATGCACGGAGAGAACATGCAAACTCCATCCAGAAAAGCCCCCGGACCGGGATTTGAACCAGGAACCTGCTCGCTGAAAGGCAGCAGCTCTACCAGTTGCGCCACCATGCTACCCTGGGTTATAAATATGTGAGAGAGAGAAAATAAACGTATATAGGATGCACCGATCCACATTTTCTTACTTCCGATCCGATCCCGATACTTAACTCTGGGTATCGGCCGATACTGATCCAGTTCCGATATCATCATCACCACTGATTTTATATCAGGCTGTAATAATGAATTTCTTGAAGGGAGAGCACGTGTGTTACACCATATTCTGTGACTACTGTCTTAACATTGTGTGAGTTAAACCCAATGAAGACACTCTGGGCCTCACAACAAGAAACAACCAAACTTTAATAGCACACAAGAGGCAGGTCTATATCACAGACGTCCATCTCACTGATGGTGTGGCCCGGAATACTAACATACCGCTAAGCATTATGGGAAATCAACACAGTCCACTCCCCGTTTTGTTTCGTTTTTGATTGTGGCAGTATGAGTTGTAATTCTTGTTGGCTTTGATCAACGGATACAGATTTAAACTATACATTGAATTTATAAATTCAATGTATAGTTTAAATCTGTATCCCAGGCCACACCATGAGTGAGATGGACGTCTGTGATATAGACCTGCCTCTTGTGTGCTATTAAAGTTTGGGTGTTTCCTGTTGTGAGGCTCAGAGTGTCTTCATTGGGTTTAACTCACACAATGTTAAGATAATAGTCACAGAATATGGTGTAACACACGTGCTCTCCGTTCAAGAAACTCATTCCATAGTTTGAAGCCAACGTGCATCATGGATCGGAAATATCGGCAGGTTGATTCGGAAAATCCGATACGTAAATTATGCTGGTATCGGAGGCCGATACTGGATTGGATCGGCCCCATCCTTATAGTTGCTTTGGTGTATAAGTCGCAGGACTTGTAAATTTATTCAAAAATGTGTGACTTATACAGTGAAAAATACAGTAATTTTATAAATATTTAGCTTAGATTTGGTGTATTAGTAGACAAATATCATCCTCAACACACACATTACGTGGCATTTTTTGTTCAAATTATGGAACTAACAAGTTTAATCTTTTCTGTTAGTAAACTAACTCATAAATCATTGGACAGGTTTCAGTGAATCGGAGAATGTATCACTGGTTGTACATACAGTATACAACTGGGTAACTTTGGAGCTAGACCAATTCAAGATGGTCACCACCACTATTCAACCTTGACCTACACAAAAATGTTATTTTGCTTTGACCACAATGGTTGTAACGCCTTGATTTGTTATAAGACTAGCTTGGTCTTAAACTCTACATCCTTTCAAGGAATAGAAGGTTATTAATCACTGCATCGCTCACCTTTTTTTTTTTTTTTTTTGTATGAGGCAGCCATGTTAGTTTTTGAGACATGAGGTGATGACGAATCTCCAACATTTCAAACTGCACCCACTTGACTTTGTGCGGGTGGGACGCTGAGAGCGGTCCATTTGATTTTTCACATTTGGAACTCAAACTGACTTTCAAACACAAATGGAGCACATGGGGACTGTAAGGTGAAGTAGCTCAAGTTCACAGACAGGTGACACAAATCAATATTAGATCAAGTGATGCTTCCGGGTAGGGTTAACATTGTAAGAGGGGAGGACTAGTTCACTCAGCTCATTGTAGTTTAACTCGACTCGGCCTCTACATCAAAGCCTTTTTCCATTTTTGACTTTTCAAACATTCAGACCGTTTCTCACCAAATGACTTTATGCAGCTCACATTTACATTCAGATTTTTTTATATATTCAGTCAGCTCCAGGCTGACTCTTTTCATCTGTGTTCAAGGTTGAACCTAACCATTGCCTGGACTGTAGAAACAGCCGTTTCTTCCACTGTGTCAACTATCTCTACCACCTTTTTCCATCTTGGGAGGTGGGGGATGTTCTGGGCTCCATTTATAATTCCTGACATACACATATAAATGTGTGTGTGTGAGAGACTGAGGTAAATAATGAGGGAAAGAAGTTGTAACAACATAAATCCTCGCAGCTTTCCGTTGCGTAGGTAACGCATATTCTAAACTCCTACTGGTTTGACTGATTAGCAGTGACCTTTGGTTTAAAAGCTGTGGCAGCACAAACACCTGCTGAATGCGTGGAAATCACAACTACACAGATCATCATTAATCAAACGGTAAAGGGATTGAATTTGGTACTGCAGTCTGTTTATTTCTTTGTTTTTCTCAAAATGAACTGTTGAACCCTTTTTTTCCTCAAGTGAATGATCAATAGTGTAATTTCCTGTTCTTCTAGCATTAATTGCCGCCCACCACCCGAATATGAAGGTGGATGATTGTGTTTTTGCCCATATATGTAAATGCATGAGGGCATGTTTGTGTGTTTGTTACCATGAATATCACAAGAAATACAGAGCAAACTTTAATGAAACTTCCAGGATCTAAGGATGTTACATTTCTGTCCCAACAGTTTCTGCTCCTTCATGCTATAGTCCCTGTTTTCCCTGCTTTAATTCATGCCTTCATGTTTTTGTTTGTCCTGCTTCATGCTGTGCTGCAGCCACTCTTCACCACGCCCACTCCGTTCCTCCACAACAATCAGCCCTGATTCCTTGCACCTGTTCAGCTCACTACTTAAGATCCATGTTCACAGTTTTTTAGTGCCAGATTATCATAGACCTTATGTTTGTAGATATCCAGCGTCTCTCCTGGTTTGACCCCAAACATGTCTTCTGGTTTCCTTGTCTTGCCTAATCCTTGACTGTTCTGGGCTCTGCCTTCTGACCATGGTAACGACATTGCTTATGATTATCACTACTTGGCTCTTTGGATCACGTTTCGGATTTGAATTCAGATCTCTGTCCTTGCACCAGATCCCCTGCACTGGATCTTGCCCTTGGATTACCCCTAAAGCTGGACTCTGCTTGTTTGCTCTCTGCTGCTGCCTGCTCACAGTCCATGACGTCATCCTGCTGAACCTTCTCCCGATCATGTCCTGAACCAAAACCCCACCAGCGGCGATTTATCAATAAATCATTTAAACAATTTCTGGTGTTCAGTGTCTTGCACAAATCCTAAAAGCCAATCTTGTCAGATGTACCTCTACAAATGATTAACTTTTGGAGCTAACCCAAATTGTGACAGCTACCAGAGCCATCTGAAATTTGAAAACCTAAAAATGGCTAAACCTCGGTCATTTTTCCAGATATGTATTAACCTTTATTTAGCCAGGCAAATCACACTCATAATAAATAATAATAATGAATTCAATTTATAACGCACTTTTCATTAGTGAAAATCTCAGAGTGCCACACACATTGAATGCTACACACATTCATACACCGGTAGCGGCAGACTACCATGCAAGGTGATTTCCAGTCCTACCGGGAGCAAATCGGGGTTAAGTGTCTTGCCCAAGGACACAACGACACATGGTGTGGAGAACTGGGATTCGAACCGCCAACCTTCCGATCGGGGGACGACTGCCATTACCACTACGCCATGGCCGTCCCGGATCACTCAGATCACATATCTCTTTTGGCAAGAGAAGCCTGGGCTTGAAGAAAGCCTAACCTGCATGCTTTAGGACTGTGGGAGGAAACTGGAGTACGTACCCAGAGAAAACCAACGCAAACACAAGGTGAACACAAAAACTCCTCCATACAAAACCTTAAGGCCAAACCAGATATTGAACCCAGGACCTTCTTGCTGTGAGGCAACAGTGCAAACCACCAAGCCTTTGTGCTGCCCCCCAAAAAACTGGAGTCAGTTACAAGACATACTCCAAGTGCTACTTATTGTCTGAGATATTTGCTTAAAACGTTGTTAACTCGTTGTGTGAACTGTTCATCAGCAAACTACCTTTTGAATCACAGAATGTAAGATACTTTCAGAAAGAAATCATAGGATATAACTCGTGTTCGGGCTGCTGTTTAATATACTGTATTTTATATAGTGTTTAGCGTATATCTTAGATCTTTTAGCATATCGTTTAGCATGTATCTTGTGTATATCTTAGATCCTTTATAAACGGTTTCTTTCTATATCTAAAAAAGCTAAGTCTGGTCCTCTGGACATTCAAAAAACAAAGCAATACTATACTTTATATTTTTGCTATTGTTGGGTATAACTGGGAACTTGAGACACAATTTTGTTCCACCTCATGTACCATGTGATGCAAACGACAAAGAACCTTGATAAACATTCAACTGATTACCTTTTGGAATTTAAAAAAAAAAGACAGTTGCCACAGCTAATTGACATAAACCAATTCATAAATGATGAACTCACACATACAAACTCCAAGCGGAAAGGCCTTGGTGGGTTCGTGGTCCAGTGACCTTCTTGCTGGGAGGTGGCAGCTCTACCAAGTACATCCCATCATAATATCTATTATTATCCATTATCTTTACCCGCTTCTTTCTTTACGGGTTGTTGGGGGGTCACTGGTATCTACTTGTAAAATTAAATGTAAAAACAACATATGGACTTCAAGAAAAGAAAAACTGGCACTGCTATGTAAGAATAACCTTGAACACAGCATGCTTTTGAAGATAAATATCACATCAACTTTCAAAGTGGAGAACGCGCAAGACGAATGCGAGGTCAAACTTTTTCTGATATTCTTGACAGCAAAGTGGTGACACTTCAGTGGAAGTTCTGCTGTATTGTGCATTAAATCACTGATAGTTTCCTCCCATCGTGTCTTCAATCAATAAGATGCCAGCCTTCGTGTTTGCTGTTCTCACATGAACTCAGGAATTCATTTAGTTTTGTTCCGCCGCCCCCTCACCGCTCTCCACCGCTGCTGCGCTCCCACTGCTGGTGCAGCTGGTTAACTTTTCTGCTCAATAATGGAAGGGAGTGAACCACTTATCGATCGGTTTGTCCAGATACAAGTCTGCACCCGCTCACGGTGGAGCAGCCATGTTACATTTATTTGCATTGTGCGGCAGACTGCAGCCACGATTCGTCAAATGGTGTGGAAAATGGGGCATGTGTCAAAGCAGTGATAAACATTTTACATTTTCAGCCGGCGCGTTTTCTTTGTGCACTTGATGAGGTCAGTAATAAATCTAATCTATGACACGCCCCTCACAATGACATTAGGCACAAGTCTTCAGCGGGAGCACCACATGCAAAAAGCTTATTGTCCTCTGTATACATTGTGATGAATTAGCCCCATTACAGTTGATGCTTGTAGCTTGGTGATGTAAATTTAAAATATACAACTCAAAAATTATTTTTTTGTTCTTAACTCTGTTGCTGATGCTTTCGTTACCTGTGGTTTACCAAAGAAGAAGAAGCTGAGCTCATCTGACGTCCAGGTGGTGGTTCAGCTGCAGAACGGGGCAAAGATCTATTATGTGATAATTGGCGTAGCCTTTAAGCCACAGGTGCAGGTGGATGTGTTACAGGATGGCATATGGTTCCATGTGTGTGCGTCTGCATGTGTGTGTGTGTGAACGGGCTGTCCAAGGCTTTCATCTCAGCAGTGCTTAAAGGCCAATATCGCAAACAGCAAGAACTGACCATCAACTCCAGACTTTAGTTTATCCCTCGCTCTAGTCTTTGCATCTCAAATTCTATACCCTTATGTTATGCAACAATCTTGTTCTTTGTGCTGATGCTTAACGAAGAGCTCCATTTTCACAGATTGACAAAGTTGTTTTACTCTTGTGCAACTTTTAGAGTGAAAAGAGCTAATTATGCCACCTTCACTCTAAACAAAATGAACAAAATGTGTCCAGAGATGCAAAACCTATACTGAAAATTTGAAATAGACCTTTAGAAATTGGAATAATACATTTTAACATTACATTTTGTTAAAAATAATAATAATAATACTACATCCTACCCAGTTAGGGGAGGCAGATGGCTGCCCATCTTGAGGTTTCTTCCTTGTAAAGGAGAGATTTTCCTTTCCCGTCACCTGTGTGGTTGCTCAAAATGAAAGACTGCGCTTCCTTAGATAGATACATTTTTAGCGGACAGCATTTTATAATGTACATGTACAGTACATGCATGTTTTATACAGTGTTCTAAGACATTTGATGAAAATTGGCACTGTTTAATTAAACTGAATTGAATTGAATAAGAAAACAATAAACTGTGTGAATGTCAATTTAGTAGTAACACCATTGTTTCTTATTTTTTATTTTATTTTTCTTTTCTTTTTGGGGTGTGGGGAGGGAGCAGGAATTAACTACTGCATACTTTCTGTTATTTATTGCTTCATTTCTTTAAAAAAAAATCTGATCGTTTAGATAAGTGCTATTTTGAGTTTAGGAAAAACTAATCAGATTTTTTTTTTTTATTCCTTAAAATATTCTCTTTAAGTCTCCTTTAGCATACTTGCTCTATTTCTATATTTTCAAGCTTCTTTTACTTTTTAGCTACTTTTCAGCAACATTTATCTTTCAGCCAACCATTTACCGGTACCGGGTAGTATAGTCTTGATACTTTAAAGCTGGGGTATGTAAGATTGTAATGTAGTCTGTAACTTTTCAAACAATATATATTTTAACATATTTCTTCACTCTGTCACTAGATTGGTGTTAGAGAGGTAATCTCTGAAAAAACTAAAAAAAAATATTGTCCCCTTGCTTCTCCAGGTGGTAAATAAGCATTTCTAAAAAGAAAAAGTGACCCGCCATTTTCCAGCCAATAAAAACAAAGTTTGTAACCAGCCAATAAAAACAGAGCTTGAATTCAAATTTCAACAGACCACAAGGGGGCAGAGCCATATATGGCTCTGAGGGGGAGGGATCAGAATGCTTTGCTTGTTGAAATTTTTTCTAAGTGCTGCTGTTCTACAGAAACTGCAGACTGAACCTTTAAGCAAGCTTTTTGCTACATTTAGCTTTTAGCTACATTTTTGTTACATGTAGGACCCTTTTGCTGCTTTTAGCGCA
Organism: Garcialebias charrua; assembly: GCA_038048925.1. Classification (NCBI taxonomy): domain Eukaryota; kingdom Metazoa; phylum Chordata; class Actinopteri; order Cyprinodontiformes; family Rivulidae; genus Garcialebias; species Garcialebias charrua. Next base: position 4,627 of record JBBPBX010036996.1, on the reverse strand, counting down.
CCATTTTTTGACTTTTAGCTTCTAGCTACTGTTTTTATACCTTTAAGTTTAATGTGTTTTCCACACTTCGCTAGCATTTTGATAGAACTTTGCTTATATTAGCTTTTAGGCAGTGTTCAGTTTTTTTTTTGCTTTAACAACTCAGTTTTAACTTCTTCAGCAAAGTCATTCTGCATGATTCATGCAGTACTGTATTTTTGCTAAAAATACAGTTTTTCTAGATACAGTACATTGGCTGTTCATTTATCAGCATTTTTATAATTTAGTGCAAAGGAAAAGCTGAAACTCAATCAGATGCTGTCTCACAATTTTTGTGGAAATTTAAAAAGCAACACCCAAATGGAAATGTTAAAGCACATTATTGCTGCCTGGTAAAACTTTTGAGTCAACATAACATACGTTTTTGTAAACAGTATTAACTTTTATTAGGTTAATAACCTGAAAAATAACCTAATAATTTCAGAATAACATTATATTTGTGCAGAATGCCTAATGGCACAACCTGTAACAGCATTATATTTGCCAAACTCCTCTTTGCCCTTTTTAAATCTCAGTATTGCGCTGTAATTGTGTTACATTTATTTTTTACCAACCAATTTCAGAGAAAGCCCACACTGTATGGCAGGAAGTTAAAATAATCAAGTGGTAAACTGGCTAACAAACCATTACAGCAAATCTATTGATGGGTTTGTTTCTTGTCTTAAATATATTTACAGAGCTTTTATTCACATTTTACAAAAATCTGGACTAGAAAACTTCTACAATTAGATTTTTTTTCTCCAATTGTGGTTTTAAATGTAAATATTAATTTTTAATATTTTTTTTTTGTCAAAGCTTCAACAAGCCACTGAAGAGGAACCAAAGAGCCTCATGCAGCCCCTTGCAGAGCCACAGCTTGCACACCCCTGCTCTAAGAAATTCAACTATGATTTTTGAAAAACCTGTTTCTGAAGCTACATAATATATACTTTTTCTTCATGTGAGTCATTTGTCTCCCCTGAGCTTTATTTATCTAATTCTACACCACGGGCACAGTCATAATTGTCTTGACAGTGGAGAGGCGAGAGAGGCGGGCGGTTCAGTGTGGGTGGAGGAATCCTCCTGCTGTCAAGGTCCTTCCGTCCTTAGCCCATATCCCCAGGACATGGTTGGTCCTGTTGTCGGAGCAGATTAACATTTTAAAACATAGCAAAGCATGCTCGAACAGTAATTAATTCATGTTTTTTCTCAGTTAGATTGCAAATGAAAGAACGACGACTATTTAAATGTATATACCAGTAGTAGGAACAGACTAAAAGAATTATATTTGATGAATGTTGGACCAAATCAATGTTTGAAGATAATGGGTACTTACCTTGTGCTTACCAGGAACAAACATACCATACATTTGGGGAGTGGTGGCGCAGAGGTTAGTGAAGATGGGTCTGTGATCAGAAAGTCACAGGTTCAACTCCCGGTACCGTCAACATCAAAATACCCACACCTGCCTCCACCCTCATTTGCCCCACTCTGGGCCTTTGAGCAAGGCCCCAAACCCCCTCCATTTGTTCCCAAAAAATAGGTCTCTCTTGAAAATGAGTTCTCACGACTCATTGAGACTACCTGTATAAATAAAGGGCAAATGAAAAAAAAATACTGGGTGCTTACCCAGAACATGCTGGATTCTTACTTGTGCTTACCAGGAACATACTGGGTGCTTACCTTGTGCACTGCTTACATGTGGGCACTTACCTTGCCCATACCTGGATGGATCTGGTACTTAGTAGGTTACTTATCTAGTCTGCACTTGATACATACCAGGTTACTTACCTGGTACTGGCTTATCTGCCTGGTCTGCATCTGATGCTTACTGAGTAAGTTCCTGCTACTTAACTACCGGTAGTGTACATGGTACTTATAAGGTTACTTATCTAGCACGTACTTGGTACATGTCTTGTAGATATTATGTACTTTCATGGTACCGGTTATGTACTGGGCACTTATCTGTTCTTTCCCTTGTACGTACTAACCACTTACCGCATGATATTTTCGTTTTGTGCATTATAGGAACATAACTGGTGCTTAGTTGGTAAGTATGTGGTGCTTACATGGTACTTACAGGGCACATGCCAGATACAGTAAGTATCTGATGCCTACCGGGTATTTTCCAGGTAGCTTTGGGAACTGGGCTGTATTATGACTTATTACCCTATAATCAAAGTCAAAGTCAACTTTATTGTCAGAACTGCAATATGTACAGGATATACACAGGATTGAAATTGCGTTTCTCTCACAAGCTACCTGTACGTATGTACCTTGTAAGCACCCGGTAACACGCTCCTATCAAGTACCTGTAACAGAAAAACTGCAGCTGGATTAGATTAAATGCATTTTTCTGTCAGATACAATAATAAACAGTAATGTGCAGACAACAATACAGGACAGAGAACACGCTGACAAATACATATTCTATTCAAAGAATCTTGATGCACAGCAACACTGAGAACATGTTGGAATAATGCTGGTGAAGATTCTCAGTCGTCCAGGACATGATAAATCAAAAAGGCGTTCAATACAAGATCAACTGGACTTTATTTATATTTCAATTCATTGAATTGATAAAGCTCCTCGGATGAGAAGCGAAATGTCTTCTGTTACAAATAAAGTCCAGTTGATCTTGTATTGAACGCCTTTTTGATGTTGGAATAATACAGAGTATAAACTGGGAAGGTTAATGATGAAAATAAAATTGCCAGAATGCATGTGCTGTTTTATTTCTTAAAACTTTTCTCAATATTTCTGTAAGTTTATCAAATTGGTGTCTCCCTCAGTCTTGTGCTGAAATGCTGATGTTGTGCAGCTGCATGGAGTGAAACTCAATCTGCTGTCAATCTCACACAATTATGCCTTTTAATTCCCACAAGAAACTACATGACACACATTTCTCTGTTCATTATCCTTCTGTTTGCACAGAGCACCGTGAAAAACTATTCATTGTGGGGGCAACAAAGATGTTGAGGATTTATCTGCATAAATTCTTCCCAAACAGAATAGATCACATAGTTTAGTCTAAACAGTATCCTGAGAAAGTGAAAGAAAGTGTCCTGACCAGCTGCATCACTGTGTGGTTTGGTGCATGTACTGCATCCTGCCGCAAGAGCCTCCAGCGCATTGTGAGAGCAGCTGAGAAGATCGTGGGCACCTCCTTGCCCTCACTGCAGGACTTACACAGCAAACGCCTCACTCGGAAAGCCCACCGCATGGCAGGTGATCCCACACACCCACTACACAGCTGCTTCAGACTGCTGCCATCAGGAAGGAGACTGAGGAGTCTCCAGGCTCGAACCAGCAGACTGAGAGACAGCTCTGTTCATCAGGCAGTCAGAATGCTAAACACTCTGCCTGCTCTGCCTCCCCTCCCATTTGAACTGCCTTAACACTAAAACTTTCTCACATATTATCACTCAACACAAAGTTTTTAACACTAGACTCTGTGTCACCAAACGGGTTTTCACTAAACTCTCGGTCATGTGCTCATACAGTTTGCACTACTTCTCATACTTGCACTAATGTCTGTATTACATCACTGCCTATAATCATAATACTGTTTACATTCTCTGTTTACATTTATTAATACTGTTTACTTTTATTACTACTGCTTACATGTAATTACTACTGTTTACATTTATTTACACTACTCTAATATCTACACCACTGCTGGTACATATACAGTGTGCTCTGAACGGTCTTATTTAGGGATGCCCAATGTGCCTTACTGCATATGCCACTTTTTGCCTCTACAACAACATCAACTACTACCTCATACATATACTGTGTACATTGACTCATACGCTGCTTTGCCACTTTGCAAATGTCAATGCTAGAAACCTTTAGTTTATTTTAGTTATACTTTTTATACTCTTTTTTTATACCACTATGCAAAAAAAAAAAAAAAAAACAACTCAGGACAGTGTTAGTTTTACTATTTTTATGCTTATGTCTATTATTATATGTTTCAGTGTTTCAATGTTTAGATGTTTACTGTTGCACCGAGGGACTGAGAGAAACGCAATTTCGGTCCTGTGTATGTCCTGCACTGTACATATTGCAGATCTGACAATAAAGTTGACTTTGACTTTGACTTTTGAAATGCTTTAGGTCTGTGTGAGAATCCAGAGAAAACTCCACACAGGCAGAATCAGACCATGCGACCTCAGCACAGTCCCCACCTGAGACTAGAACCACCAGGACACTTTCTCTGTGGCTTTAACAGCATGAGCTGTCACACCAGCACTAATATAGTTTTAAATAGAGCCACTGAGTAATCACTGCCTTTGTCCTTGTGTTTGTGAGATTAGAGACCTGATGAAATGGAAAATTACAGATTTAAGTGTGTGCTACATTTTAAGAGTCAGTGAGGATTCCAGTTCCTTCTGCCTCTTCACTAATCACTCCTTTACAGCTCATGAGCGACAGGTGTGGCTCATCACCCGCAGCGGTGGTTGCTGCCCTGATGACCATAAAGATGGAAAACCACATACTGATGCTTGAGCGTTGGTTCGCCTACGGTGAATTCAACCTACCGCCTCTTGCAAATAAATTTGAGTGAAATACCTTTTTCTGACAATTAATAATAGTTGTGTTTTTT